>JAZKJV010005586.1:0-83758 GCA_037367405.1 Ottelia alismoides | reverse complement strand
TGCTGCACACAACCTTCTGAGTGTGGTGTTTTGACAGCTTTATCAACTTACGTCAGGAGCCGTACACGGTTTGCATAGCGGTACGGGATAGGGGTGCATCCGTGTTGACACGGCGTGCCGCGGCGCCACGAAGCGTTAGTACGACACTCACGTCGACGTCCTGGGACGTGGGCACGCACAGCCAGCAAATGCGCACACGTCTGCTACTGGCAGGCCCCAAATGCATGAAGCGCATGGTTGCCTCATACATCTCCTGCGGGCGGGATCATGCTTTGCCGCTTGCACAGCGTGTGCGTTCGTTTAGTTCGTTGCGAAGCTGCATGATGCTTCACACGTCTGGTCTTCTCCTCGAGGAGTATCCCGTTACAACATCTCGCCAAATGTGTTCCTTATGTTCTGACTGTGGCACCGGCTATGGGCTCCAGGCCCAAGCGAGCGGCAGCTGCGCGAAGCGCCTTGTAGCGAGCGCTGGCATCTGACACATCCTGGGGCCTTGTTGGGGGGCCGCAGCTGCTTCCTGCCAGATTGCCGAGGCGTTCATTTCCTTCTTGCATTCTTATTGATGCTTTGCCAGCACTCATTCCAGTTCGTGTCAGCAACCTCTTCGTCCCTCACGGGGCAAGGCATCGGGCTATCGGGAGGAGCCCAAACTCTGGAATTGACAGAATCCGGTGGCCAGGCTTGTTGTTTGCATACTGGGCAGTGGTATAGTCGCTTCTGTACCACCCCGCACCGACCCTGACGCAGCGGTGCACAGGTCCCGTTTAAGCTGATGATGCAATGGTGGGGGGGGGGGGCTATGGCTGACAAGGCCTTGCAGGCGAGACGGCCCACGGGGGCCACCCTTGCCATGTGATCGAGTCAGAAGTATGATGGTTGAACATTTTGCCTACTTAGGCAGCCTCTACAGGCCCTCTATGTGCAAAAGACCCTTGTCGGCCTTTCCGAAAACCCGTTGTACGGGCGCCTCCCCCATCTGGGCTTGATTGCTGATGCGCAAGTGATGGTTGTATGTCATGTTGCCTTGGTGCGACGTTGATACGGCCCTTCAGGGGCTTGGTGCAACGTGATATCTGTAATGAAATCAACTTGATACCCGCTGATAAGCCCTCATGCTACGTTCAGAAGTATTCAGGACACCATCAAGGCCCTTGATACTCCCAGCCACCACAGGGGAAATCAAACTTGATGGCACTAGCCCCACTCGGAATCTGAGTTCCGGGTCACAATGAACTACATGAATGCCCTATTTCATTTCAAGTAAAGCAAGTTAAGAACTACGATGATGCGCAGGCTCTCTGGCGGCTCGCCCTGACACCACGGTGGCTGCCCTTGCCAGCGTGACTCTCCTGATGCGCAACTACCGCTACAGCTACTTCCACCAGGAGATGACGTGGCCACAGGGCCAGGTCTACTGCCAGAAGCTGGGAGGCCAGCTTGCCACCGTCCGCTCCGCCAGCGATGCCGACACGCTCATGGCTGCGCTGACCGAGTGGGCCCTGGACACCCGTACCACGGCCATGAACAAAGTATGGATTGGGGCCAGCAGCGGCGGTAAGGAGGGTCGGGCCGGTACGGCTGAAGGCGGTGCACTCCGTCAACTGGCAGATGGGCCAAACCGCTGGGTCAGAGGAAGTCCTGATACGTATCAATGCCTATGCAGCGATGACCGCTCTTAAGCGCAATACTGCCATGAAGGCCTATTGCAGCTCGTAGCTGTGGAAACCCAGTTTTGTTTTGTTTTTGTTTTTGTTTTTGTTTTTGTTTTTGTTTTTGTTTTTGTTTTTGTTTTTGTTTTTGTTTTTGTTTTTGTTTTTGTTCTTGTTCTTGTTCTTGTTCTTGTTCTTGTTCTTGTTCTTGTTCTTGTTCTTGTTCTTGTTCTTGTTCTTGTTCTTGTTCTTGTTCTTGTTCTTGTTCTTGTTCTTGTTCTTGTTCTTGTTCTTGTTCTTGTTCTTGTTCTTTTGTTGTTTATGTTTTTATGTTTTTATGTTTTTATGTTTTTATGTTTTTATGTTGGTGTTGGTGTTGGTGTTGGTGTTGGTGTTGGTGTTGGCTTGTTTGTTTGTGGTTGTGTTTGTGTGTTTGTGTTTGCTTGTTTGTTTTTGTTTTTGTTTTTGTTGGTTTGTTTGTTTGTTTGTTTGTTTGTTTGCTTGCTTGCTTGCTTGCTTGCTTGCTTGCTTGCTTGCAAGCACTGGCATCTTGGAACGGCTCTCATTGGTTTTATCCTGAAGGGTGGCTAGATAAGGGGCTCGTTGCGCAGGATCACTTCACGGGCCGTCATACGGTGAATGGCCATGATCGGAGGCCTATGATCCGAAAATGTTAATGTCACGATCACGTCGCCAGTGTTTCGAAGACTTCGGCTGTGAAACAAGTTGAGAGTTGTTAAACGGCCTGTGTCCTAAGCTAGCCGCAGTGCCGGAGCAAAGTGCTCTATGAGACAAGGCTTACTTGGTCACCACCAATGAATCGGGGCAACAGAAATGGTGGATGAAATGTACCTTGCTAGTTGAACCGTCCGGTGATGTTTAGGCCCTCCCACCCCTGCACGTCGACTTCGTTTGTGCGTGTGATGTTTCCGGGATTGGTCACGTATCCGACGGGTGATCGGATCGACACGGTGCCCTGCTGATCCTACCTAAACAGCTTCTAATCAGACACAACTACCGCTGTGTTTTGATTGTTTCTGGGCAACGACACGACCTGTCCTCTGTCGCTTTCACGACGGTGCCCGCTCTCCTGCCGTCGCTCCGTCCACGGCGCCTGTCTGCAGTTTCGGTCCTTGCTCCGCCTGTACGACTATGGTGCCTGCTGCACTGCGCAACTGCTGTGTGCCAAGCCCCAGCTGACGTATGCCCGACCGGCTTTGCAGGAAGCTCGACATTCCATTGGCCCGGCACATCAAACCTTTCTTACGTCCGCTGGGGATCTGGCCAGCCCGACTTAGCAGGAGCCGATTTGCAGTACGCTTGCGTTGCCTGGATGTTCAACGTTACAAACGGCACGGCTACGGACGGTTGGGACGATCAGTCATGCACCGGAACCCTAGCGGACATCGTTTGCGAGGAAGGTACGCTGGATATCACAGTGTAAGCGACGGGCGCAGCAACACATACACCTTGGGAGCTGCCAGCTTGCTTGGCCCACCCGAGGCACGTGAATACGTCATCAATGGTGTGTGCTGCTTGTGCAGAGCTGTATCCCTTCATCTGTGCCTCCATCAGTACCGCGGCCCGTACCTCGTCCAAGACGCTGGACGGCAAGGACGACGCCCTCATGTGCCCGCCGGACACTTTCCTCACCGGATTCACAGGTCGTTAACGCAGTTACACGACACCAAGTTCATTTCGGATGACGTACATTTGGTTTGGCTGTGTCGCTCCGTGTTCTTTACAGCGAAAACATAGAAAACAAACAGGGTGCACGCTACGGCGAAACATCACGCATCGGCCATAATCATAATCAGCGTGGGTCAAGGGTCCGAACTCATTGAAAGATATGTTATGATACAGGCTGCTACCTGATGCGAACCAGATAGGTCAGGGTACGTAGTTCATTCAGCGCCATCTGGCGTGCGTGAATCAACCGGTGCACACATTCAGCGAGTGCACGTTGATCATACATGTTCATGAGCGTCTCCATATCTTGCTCCCAAGGTCAAAAAAAAATCCAAACGCGCCCGAAATGCATCACGCAAAACACCATATTGAGGGCACTCCAGAGCAGCGTGCCGTTCGTCTTCTTGCACCGTCCCCGGCTGAGCATCACGGCAAAGAAACTGAAAGATGTCCTCATCTCAATATCCTCATCTCAATACACGTTGCTTCAGGCTGTTGTCAGCGTGCTGACATACGCTGTGGGTCGTGCCTTGCTCGCGAGGCTGCTTCTCGCAGTGCAGTTTTGTGTCCGTGTCCTTGTTGCCGTATGCACACTATGTGCTGTCCTTTGAACAGCTTGACCGCATCTGTTCGTGCAGGCATAACTCCACCCGCCAGTGTGCCTGGCGTAACGCTTGGCAGCGTAAGCGTAGCGCCAGTGTGCCGAAACCCTTCCACCGCAGCTATCATCCTCACCAGAGGTAAGCCGAAGTATTGCTTCCAACTACGCTGCAACAGGTGCCCACAGAGTTGGAGGCTTGCGCGCCAAGCCCCTGCCCTGTGTCGCGCCGAAGATGTACCTGCTAACGTTCGCTATCTGGTCGCAGATGAGGGTTCGCCCCCGAGCTGCCGCGCTAGCTGGTCCATTCCGCGCGTGGACGGCGCGCCCTTCACGCTTGCCGACCCCATTCCCGAGGTGCGGACGTTCAACACACACGCGCTAGCTTCGGGCTTGCAGGCCTGCATTGTGGTAATGACTGACCGCGTCTCTGATTGAACACATGCACGCGTGCTGCAATACCTTTACCCGGCCTTCGTCGCGTACGCATCTACCCAGCCGAGGCGTGGGCACGGTCCCTGGCGTCGGCATCTTGGAAGTGTGCATCTGGGATGCATGCCAGATGCTGGCACTGTGAAGCACTGATGCCATGCGCGCGCAGCCACCACGTTCTGCCTATTCTGCCCATCAAGCTGTAAGCGCACTGATGTGCAGGAGTGCGCTCGAGCTTGTGGCGTGGAATCCGCACGTGCCGGTACCTTCTACCTGTCGCCCACGCTCGCGGTAAGTAGTAGTACAAGCCATCTGTGGGTACCCGTAAAAGTATTCCTTCGAATAGCCCCTCATTGCTGTTGTTCCAGATTGATTTTAGTTGAGTAAACTGAGATCATGAAGTCTAGGGTCCGAGCCATGGAATGTGCTGCGGCCCCTGTTTGCCATGGGCCCAGGTCCTCACAGCCGACAACCTCTGCCGCTGCTCGCTGGCGTTGATCGGACAACAGCTGGAGGACGCCTTGAGCGCGGTGGGGCCAGGTCGCCGTGGTGTTGGCGGTGGCATGTTGTGGACTGCATGTGTGTCACCGTTTAAGCTGCTTCAATTTCCAGGGTTTTGCGGCTGGCCACTGTGATGGGCTTCAGGCTTCCATGTAAGCTGGCGTGTTCCACACGTGTTCGCGTTTTCCTTCCAAGGCTCCTGGCGCAACACAGCACCCATGGCGGCATCATCAACAGACAACCTCATATGTTTACAAGGAGAACCGCATGTACATATGCGCTCTTGCTGGTGTAACCGCCGCCTACCACGTCGGCCAGGCCACCTCTTGCTCACTGCGCATACCTGCCGCTCTGCAGGCCAAGAACACCACCATCCCGCCTGCATTGCACTACGGCTTGGATCGCACAGTACGCTCAATCTGCGCTGTCAGCAGCTCCAGGCAAGGTCCACCAGCTGGCTGCGAACTAGCAGAGAACCAGTCGTTTGTGCATCCATCCGTGCTTGGAACTACCCGCTTTTGCCTATAGTGCGCGCTAACAGCGAGTACCGTCTCCAAGTCATTCATGCACTTGTCGCCTATTCTCTCGGGGCCATGCGTGTTTTAGGTAACAGCGCAAGGCAGCCGGCCCAAGGATCGCCACTCGTGTGAATGGTGCTTGCAACACCCAGTTATGGTGTAAGGTTCGAAGTGCGGATGCGACAGCGGAAGGTGGGAACCCAATATGAAGACGGCGCGATGCAATAGCGCAGAGCGCATACTTGGCCAGTAGCATGAAGTGGTCCGGTGCAGGCGGAAGGCGGCGGAGGCGCATGGAGCTCGGTCAGGCTGAACAACATTCTGTTACACAACTGGGTCACGGTAGAATTGGGCTCAAAGCCGATAGGCAGCCCGTGAGCTAACAACCAAGTGCTGCGGTAATACAGTACCGGCGCTAGTCGCCAGGAGGGCGGCTTGTAGTCCGAACACGTGGGCACAGACAGGCGCGCCATACAGAGCGCGCCGCTGGCACGGGCAGCCTAATAATAATAATAATAATAATAATAATAATAATAATAATAATAATAATAATAATAATAATAATAATAATAATAATAATAATAATAATAATAATAATAATAATAATAATAATAATAATAATAATAATAATAATAATAATAATAATAATAATAATAATAATAATAATAATAATAATAATAATAATAATAATAATAATCTTACGCATCGGTCAAACCGGCGTGTTTTTTAGCTGCCGGGTCGCACGAGCATGTCCGTGAGATTACCGGTTCTTAACGTCTGCAGCAGGGGGGCTGCGCCTGATGACAGACAGCAACCACCAACAGACGTGCCAGAAATCTCTCGACCCCTATGGGGATCGAACCCGAGACCTCTCGTATGCCAGCCACCTCCACGGACTTATGTCGTGGCAAGGCCTCGTCCAGTTTTTCCTTCCACTGGCGGGAGCCTAAGCTAACGCTCTCCAAAGGTACACAACGGCATCGCTACCTATAGGCCAAGCTTCCGCCGTAGGGGCGAGTGAGCAGGGCGAGCGAGCCGGGCCAGTCCAGAGGCTGACAAGCCGACTATTTAAGCCCCGAAAAAAAGCCCCGAACAACAGTATGCAAACGGAACATATACCTTCGCGCCAAACGGGCGCCCGCCGCCACAACCACACGTTACCGACCGTTATCCGTTATGGACATCCGGCGCCAAACGGGCATACGGCAACACTCCACCAAACCACAGCGGCGCGTCGACCTCAAGGGTGCGCGAACCCACAACAGTCAGTCAGCGACGCCTGTGCAATGCACGCCAGGGCGGCGCAGGCGCACTGCAGGTCAGGAAGCCCGGAGCGCACGCACGGCGAAGGTCAACGACGCGCAGGCGCTGTGCAGTCAGAACCCACATGCCGATGGTGCAACGGCGGCACATGCACATGCGCTGCGACGGGGCGCGAAAGAAAGTCAGGTACACCGCAATCGGCTACACACTGAGTCTGCTCTCAAGTGTTGCCACTATGCCCTATCGTTGCAGGCTTCTTCCGGAGTTTGCGAGCTCCACATCGCTCACACTAGGTAAACGTGTTTTTGTACAGGCAGTTCTTAGTGAGGGCACGCGCTCTGTACTGCAATGACGAGCTAGTCGGTAGTAGGTTCGTTACATGGGGGCGGTAGGCCGCTTGTGAGGCGTCCAGCCACACACGAGCGCGAACACGAGAGCGATGAAAGCCAAGTGAAGTGCAGTCGGTGACGCGGCGTGTGCGTGCTGCGGGCGATCGCACACGCAGTTGTGCACAAAAGTCAGCAACCGTACGGCGGCCTACATTACGGCCCTGCCTCAGTGACACGCGACAGACAGACTACACCGCTCCTGAAGAGTTCGGGCGTGGATTCCTGCAGATATGAAAGCCCAGGGGTGGACCCCTCGGCTGACGTCCCTGGTGGGCGACTCCAAGTACCGCCTGTTCCTCAAGCCGGCACCGTGGACTGCCGCACAGCGCATCTGTACGCTGCATGGTGGCCACCTGGCCACTCTTGGGGTAAGTCGCTTGCCCGAAGCCCTCCAAAGATGTGTAGTGAGCCGGCCTGTATCGACTTCGCACGTGACTGTGACGCACTGGTCGAGGTCAAAGCCGTAGATAGACGCCCATCATCCATCAGGACAGCGCAAGGTTGTTCGATGGTGGATGGCGCATTGCGGCCACTCCTGGGGGCCTCTAGTGGCGGTGCTATACTACTTTACAATCACCACAGTGGTTGTCGGAGTTGGACGGCCGTGACTGGAGCGTTGGCTCGGCCGTTGTTTTGTTATGTTATGCTACAGGCTGCTACCCAATACGAACCAGAGTGGTCAAGGTAGTTCATTCAGCGCCATCCGGTGTGCGAGAATCAACCGCCGGTGCACGAATTCAGCGAATGCACGTGGATCAGACGTGGTCATGAGCGTCTCCATATGTTGCTCAAAATCCAAGCGCGCCCGAAAAGCATCACGCAAAACACCATAATGAAGGCACTCCAGCGCAACATGCCGTTCATCTTCTTGCGCCATCCCCCTCTGAGCATCACGGCAGACAGGGCAAATCCTCTCGCTGCGTGGTCTACCACAACTACGATTCACCGCAGAATCCATCACGCATAATCTAAAGCGCATCAGCGACATCAAGTGCGCATATGGGACATACGTAGACGTGTGCGGCAGCCACTCTAGGCGCCCCAATTCACCAACTGGCGGCGCACCCATGTATGCAGAGTAGCGAACGCACATTTTAGGTGCGTCACCCTCGTCGTACATGGGTCAGCAACATCCAGGTCCGGGTGCTGCCAGTCCATCAACAGAGTGTTCCGCATACATATATGGCAAATCACCCACATCCAGCTCTAGTGACGCGTAGTACGCAACTGCAACACTTGCTCTGAGGTAGAGTTCGGGTCTGGCCGCTCTACCCCGAGCTTGTACAAAAACGCGAACACGTGATGCGATAGATGCGCCCAGCAACTGGTGTCTCCCAAGAGTGCCATCTGAAGATCAGCACAGAACCCTTTTTGGCACAGTGCCTCGCGCTTAATGACCAGGCTATTCCAAAAGTGAAACACCAAAGTCGCCCAGTGATACTGCAGTGGTTGTGTGCACATCACAGGGCGCCAAGGACGTTTCGGAGCTTGTGTCGCTGCTGCGCGCCAACCTGCTGCCGATCGAGCTGAGCAACGACCAGCGCATCTGGGTCGGACTATACCTGGCGCAGGCATATACCTACAGGCCAGTCAATGAAACCAGCTCGGTTGCGCGCGTGTGCTGGAATCCAACTTGCGGCGGTGATTCGGACGGTCGACTACGATTGTTCCATCATGGTGCAGGTGGCTGGATGGATCCCCCCTCTTCACTAATGTATCCTTAGAGACGGCTACAGATGATGGTGTTGCCCGCAACTGCGGAAGCCTCATGGTGCGCGTTCCAGTCGGAAGCACGCACACAGGCATCGCCTGTGGCCCTTCTTGACCTTGCTAACCAAGGCATCCATCCCCATAATCTGTTTTTGTTTGAAACCATGTACCTTACGATGGCCGCAGGCTAACCCTGGTTCAGATGCCACCAGTTAATGCATCCTCGTCTGATCATCTGCCGCCCTTGTGTTTTGGAGTGAAGCATGTGCACAGTGGTACCGGCTGGTTTGAGGGTCATTTCTCGGGCGCTCTGCATGCCTACGACACGATAATGATTAATGCTGGTAACGGGCTGGCGTGTGTTGACCTCCAAGGGTAAAACAAATGATACGCTGTGGTCACCCGCGCGTGTTTTGGCTGCCGGGGTGCACGCGCATGTCGTGAGATTACCGTTCTTATCGTCTGCAGTAGGGACGCTGTGTAGCAACTACCAACTGACGGCAGAAAAGCATCTGATCCCTACGAGGATCGAACCCGAGACCTCCTGCATACTAACCACGTCCAGAATCTCAAGTCGTGATAAAGCAGCGTCCAGCGTTTTGTTCCACTGGCGGGGAAATGTCGCCTAAGGGCTACCTAAGAGGGTGATATTCATCCTTGGCTCGGTTACGTTCCTTTGCATGTATTTGAATAGCCCAATACACACATGTAAAAAAGGTGTTACTATTTCATTATCATCATTTTTATTGTTATTGTTATTGTTGTTTTTGAAAGGTGGAACGTTACGCATGGGTCATACCCGCGTGTGTTAAGGGGCAAGAGGTGATGAGCCCACAGCAGGGCTCTGCGCGCGGCACGGCGCGCCGCCTGGCCCCATCCTTTTCCATGATGCTCTAGGTAATGGCACCGGCATGTTCGGCTTTTTCGGCTACGGGCATGCTCTGCTCCGCCTGGTCGCTCCGCCTGGTTGGCAGCATGTATAGCCCCCGCCTGAAAGAGTGGTCACCTATGCCAAGGACGGCATTTCCCCCCGCAAGAAGAAAGTTGCAGGCTCAACGGTTCGAGCTCGCAACCTCCCGATCCACAGCGATTCACCAATGACAGTAGCACTATGAACCCCGGCCAACTCGGACCTTTGGGGGGAAAACACACACACAGTCGACGCGACGGCTCGAGCTGGCCGTCTGTTGACTGGTTCACAGTGTTCTCGCCTCTCCCCCTTGGCGCCCATTTTCCATTTTTCTATTATCTGATGTCAGACCGGCAGTCCAGGGAGGGCGGCAAGGGCTTCTCCAGAGGGATGTGAGCGACTCCAACGAGAATCGAACCCGCGCCGCTTGCGCATCAAAGTTATGAGAGTGGCCTTGGCGGTTGAGTGCGTAACGCGCAAAAGCCTGATACTTGCAGGCGATGGCAATACTTAATTCACCCCGACCATTTTTGATCATTTTGTTCTCCAGTCGAGGCCTTTACTCTCCATCGGATCGAAAGGTTGCAGGTTCTTCTTCTGCGGAAAAAAATGTCAATCTGGGCATAGTTAAGCACCGTTTATGGCGGGGGCCGCCCAAGCATGCCAAACCGGCGGAACGAGTATGCAAAGCGAAGCCGTAACCGGAAAAGGTGCACGCGCCGGCGCCGGTGCCGGAAGCATAGGAAAAGGATGGTGCCGGACGGATTTCAACCCACGCCGGTTCTGACCGGTGTATATGTTCTTCATTCCTGTGTAACTCCTCACACACTGACCGGAACCATAGGCACCCTCTCCTTAACTTGAGATTCTGTTCGCGCGTCAAAAGACAATTACCTTCTGCAACCTGTATGGTGCCAACAGGTCCCAGCAAACGTATCGGCTGACGGCGCAGTCTACACACGCCTGTGTAGCGAACCGCGCCCTTTCATCTGCGAGACAAGTGAGTATCGTCTTCATGTGCCGGAGCATGCAGGTGTGCCTATTACTCCTTTGGAAGCGTATCGGGCCTGTTCAAGCCAGACCATTGTGCACTGCTATCGCGGGGAGTTTAGCGGGCAACCCAAGCGTCATGCAAGTTCTTGTTTGTGGCTCGCAACAATCCACTTGCGCGCGGGCTGCCTCATGACTGATGTACCTGCTTTGATAATCTTCTTGACATAATGTTGACGCCTGCAACATTGGCCGTCTTACCTTCTTGCTTGCAGGCAGCATGGTGGACACAAGCTTATCAGGTTGGTGTCTCTAACGCGCCATGCACTGGTGTCTCTTAACGCGCCATGCACCTGCTCCTTCAGCCGGCCTGCGCATACACGTGGCACATGGTGGCATGATGCACACCGCGTGCTAAGGACTGCACTCGTTGCTGGCGCACGCTGATTCGTGGAATTTGTCTTTGTGAGTCCGCCACGGAGGGATGTATGCTATATGTCATGCTTGATTGCAGATTTAACCGCTGGCGAGACGCGCGCTCTGTCGCTTGATACCGTGCTTGGCGACTGGTCCGTGACGCAGTACACTGCGCACGCAGTGTCTTGGCATACCGCCCAGCGTGTGTGTCGATATGCGGTACGTTAGTAGTAGAGAAGCACTCCCACATATGCAAGCCAGAGAATTACCCGACACATGCCAGCCAGAAGAAAGGGCCAGGACAGATTTGTACGATCTGTGAGCCCCGAACGATGTACGGCAGATGAATATCGATCGTGCTGAACAACCCGCCCCGCAGCCTGCTGCGGCGCGCTGCTTTCAAAACACTGATATAGGGATAGAATTAGGGCCGCATGAGCAAAGCGCGCACTTGGCAAGCTCACAGAAGCAGGCCACCCGGCACTGAGCCCAGACCAGTGGAGGAGGGCGATGATGAATGGCGACCACGTCCCTGAATCAGCACCTACTTTGAAACCAGCCCCTGCTTTGGCTTTCACAGGGCTCGGAACTTCTCTGGCTGTTTCACCTCAAGGAGGAGGCCTTCATGACGAACTGGCTGGAGCAGGTGTGCGGAACGCCCGAATGTCAAATGCAGGGGCTTCCGGGGGGGGGGGCGTTCGAACAGTTGTAACCCCGTCTTGGACGGAGCCTGGATGTGAAAACCATGGCTAATGACCAGACCTTCCCCTGGACAGGAAGGGTATGCTTGCCCCCGTGTGGTTCCTCGTGCCCCGAACAAGCCCCTCGCGTGTTTTTTCAATCACAGGTGAACATCACTGCTGGCATTTGGACGGGCCTGCAGCAGGGCTCTGCCGGCCGCCTCAAATGGGCCGCTGCAGATGTAAGTCGCCGGCCTGCGGTGCAAGTACATGCTTGCCAGATACTAGCCGGGCTTGATGGCGGGCAAATGATTGCCGGCCGCCATCGTTTCTGCCGTGCCACATGGTCGCACTACAGCTGCCCGTATTTGTCGGAGGTCGGAGTACTGCGCATGATTGATTGATCGACGACGCGTCTTACGTACGTACATCTACACAGTGGCGCCACGCGGATGTTTTTACACACAGGGCCTTGCTGCAGATCACAGCCTATCAAATTGCCACCTACAGATACGTCTTGGTTGGGCAGGAGCTCCACTCCGAATCATTGTACGTGGCTCTGCCTGCACGATGCTTGATGCGGCTGGATGTGTTGGTCTAGGTTTGCTTTCGACACTGCTGTACTGCAGACAGACCTGTCCTGGAATGGCTTCGTGCAGGTTGTGGACAGCGTGTCGTACAGCACTTGGCCATTCCCCCAGTCATCCTCGACAGTCGCCATTGAAGGCCCTGACCCTTCGACCGTCTCACCTGCCGGATTGTGTGGTGCGCTACAACCGACAAGCCAGACGTCCAGAAGGAGGTAGGTGATTCGAGTGGCCATGCAAGAGGGACTCCTGTGGCGTTGCACCCGTTGCGATCATCAATTCACGCTCTTCCTGCTCCCGCCCTTCATGTAGGCTGTTATGGGACTGCTCGGAGTTGAAGCCCTTTGCCTGCAAACGAGGGACGCCGTGGGCCGGGCTGCCGGGCAGCACCGCCACGCCCAGACCGCCGCCTCCGCCCCCGCAACAACCAGGGCTGGCTTCGCCGGACTTCACCGTGTCCAGGAGCGCATCTCTGTACCAGATCTTCCTATCAACAAACCAGAGGTATAGTGAGGTAAGGCTGTAGCCCGGCCATATAATAATAATAATAATAATAATAATAATAACAATAATAATAATAATAATAATAATAATAATAATAATAATAATAATAATAATAATAATAATAATAATAATAATAATAATAATAATAATAATAATAATAATAATAATAATAATAATAATAATACGCTGGGTCAGACCCGCGTGTGTTAAGGGGGCTGGGCACGATGGGCTAGCACGGAGCAGCCTTACGAACTACCCAGCCACCAGGGGAAACAGGGTGGGGGGGGGGGCGCCTAGTCGGCGTCCCCTGGGCGCCGCCGCTTGCCGCGGCGGGCCTGTCCCGGGCCTTGCCGGAGCCCGGCCATCCGTGTTGTGGCAGTCGACTACGCTCTAAGTTGTGCACCATTCGGCCACGTTCCACGAACACGCGAAACGATGTCGGCCTGCCGGATCGTGCGCCTTTAGCGCACGCTTGCGGACTAGCCGACGATACTGCCTCTCCTTGGACCACCACAACCAGAGATCCATATGATATCGCTGTACCGCCTGTGTGTTGCTGGGACTTCAATGATGCTTGCAGGCCCAAGTGGACTGCCAACGGCGTGGCGGCCAGCTTGCCGACTTTCCTAGGAGCGACGATTTCTACGCAGTTATTGACACCATCAAGGAAGCTGTGTTTACCGGCGGCAAAAACGTCAACCCGCTGGCACCGCTCATCGGCCTCCGCAAACGTATCTTTCGCGAACGCGGCGCTGATCACTTCCCCCTGATTACATCAGTGCTGTTTAATGTATGCCGACACGCGGAACACAGGTGCTTGTTTTTGGTTATGGGCCCCTGCGCGTCGTGCGGACGAATCAAGACTGTGCTTGTGCACATGCAATCTCTCTGGCTGAAACCCGGAGGCTGGTATGTGCGAGGTCGAACACGTCGACACCCCTTCTGTAACGTACGATTGCGGGTGTGCCCAGAGGGCGCGGTCCCCGATTAAGAAGAGTATGAAACCCGGCATTCGTAAGGTTGTCTCTCGCAGCCCGATATCGGAAACGCGCGTTCAAGTGCCCGGTGCCGGATGCCCAGCCACCCCGGCGGCAGCTGTGTGATGACTGCGTTATCGTCCTTCCAAAATGTGCACCGACCCATAACCCACCTACCCTACCACCTCAACAAGTCAATCCATGGGTCGAAAGGCTTGGATGACTTCCACCCTGTGCGTGCACAACCGTTGCACCAGTGCAGGGGGGGCAGGTTCGTCGGGCGATGCGGCCAACTGGGTCTGGATAAGCGGCGCATCGCCAACATGGACGGCCTGGGCCTGGAATCAGCCGGATAACTGGCAAGGCGCTGAGGACTGCGTTCAAGTCATCTGGACGAATGTACGGAGTCCGAAGGAAGAGGTCGAGTGGTTGAGTTTGGATGACCCTAAGTGTAATCAAGTACCACAGCGGCGATGAACGCAATCAGTGCTGATTCGATTCGTTTCAGCACTGGGATGAAATCGGTTTAGCGCTGGGATGAGTTCGACCTGTGAGCGTGTACCATCCGTCGCCTGTGCCATCCACCCGCTTGGGGGCCGTGCCCCGCCGGCAGCCCCGGCGCACATGCGCGATGAGCTGGCTGTAGAGCAACCAACATAACGCACACACATGTCAGGTAGCAGTATCCACAATACCCCGCCAGCGTAGCCAAGCGGTAGGTGCCACACACGCCGAACGTTTATGACATAGCACACCGCTGCAACCAGCGCGCGGTATTGCGATTTCTTTCTCAGGAATTCAGTCTGTGGGTGGTGTGCACAAACTCCTTGATGTTCTTGAGCCATACGGCATACAACCACGTACACCATGTGGATATGCAAAGTGTCGCAACTAGTACTCCACTAGCGGTAAGCCACAAGCGGCGGCGCCCAGGGGACGCCGACTAGGCGCCCCCACCCACCCTGATTCCCCTGGTGGCTGGGTAGTTCGTAAGGCTGCTCCGTGCTAGCCCATCGTGCCCAGCCACCTTAACACACGCGGGTCTGACCCAGCGTATTATTGTTATTTTCTTTATCATAGCGGTAAGCCAGCGTTGGGATCGCCAATCGATGTATCGTTCCCTGCGCTGCTTGTGCGCTCTTGGCTCGTAGGTTTGGAACGACGTGTCATGCTTCACGGAGCTGCCCTACATCTGCAGAAGTGCGTGATTTCAATCTGTCGTGCGAGTGGCTGGGCATGGAACGAAATGGCTTCCCTTTCCCGCCTTACCCACGGCGGCGTGGCCCAGCTGGGTAAAGCTTTCAGGAATGATAGTGCTAGAGCTGCAGCTGCACATGCGTCTGGGGCGTGCTGTCGCCTGAGGGGGGGGGATGCCAAAAGCCAGGACGGGCCCATGGGGTCCCCACGATGCCGTGAGAGCCACCACGACCCGGACACATGTAGACTTCGGCCCGGCCTCACCGTTCTGCCGTACAACGTACGCCCTGCCTCGACCCACCTCTGGCTGTTCCACCAGCCACTGCTCAATGAGGTCCAGCATCTGTGTGCTGTAGCTGGACAGCAGCACCTGCACGCCGCGCGCACACACACACACACACACACGCACGCAGTCGGATTCGTTTGTTCTTCCCACGGTCTCTTTTCTTTTAAACACACACACGCAGAAGAGTGCACTGCGTATGATACGCTATGTTTAATATCTTGCGTGCTTTGGCCTTTAAGAAAATTGATAAACACACTGGTGATGGTGCAAGCAAAGCTGGCCGTGCACAGCAAGCAAGCTTTCAGGCTGCAACGGATGCTCGCACATGAATGCATGACCTCACTATGTCACGCGAAACGCTTCCCAAGTTCCCGCGCTTTTCGCCCAGGGCCCGCTTTCCCGCGCGTTTTTTAGGCCGGTCCACCCGGTTTTCGTCGAGGCTCGAACCCGGCGCGTGGATTTGTGCCTCGCGGGCGCCCACCCTTGACCCTGTCCTTGCGTTGTTAATGACTTGAGTTTGGAGTACTATATGTCGCACGGCCACAGCGTGAAGCTTGCAGCGGCATGCGGCTTGACGCTGACGCTTGAGGCAGCGGCATGAGGCATGGGGCAGCAGCGTCAATGACGGCCGGCCTCAGGGAGGCCCGCGTGCACGTGTGGGCGGGCGTCAAGGGGCCGCGGCCGAGGCAGGGGCACGACAAAGAGGGAAATGGCATGACGGGACGGCCGAAAGGCGCGCCTCGCTCCGACGAGGCGGGATGAAAAAGGACCATAAGGCGCGCGAGAGGCTGAGGAGGGGCGCAGTGCAGCGTCGAGTGCGGCGCCATGAGGAGGAGGCCGCGCGAAACGGCCGGGCCTGAGATGTTGGCCCCAGCCATGACAATGTGTTGCCAAGCAAGGCCCGCCGATACGGAAACCACGGCGTCAATGGCAAGGGAATGGTGCGAGTTCCCAGAGTACATACCGCTGCAACGAAGAGCAGCTTCCAAACACCACCCCCCAAATCAGCCGTCGCCGCTATGTGCAACGCAAACATGGAAGCAACGTAACCGTGTTTGTTCGCCATCCTGTTTTCGCCCACAGCCCCTGTTCCTATTGCGCCGGTTACAGTAAACGACTACCTGGACACAATTGCGCAGGTGAGGTGAGGGGCAAACGTGTTAAGATCCTCGAGAACCAACCGTGAATGCCTTGTGGGATGTGCTACCTGTATGTGTGCATCGCCACAGCTGATCGCATCACGTGTTGTTGTCACGTGTTGGGTCGTGGACAAGGCAGCGACACACATGGCCTCCGCCTCCGTGTGCGCCGCGTGGGACTGCTGGGACTTCTACGGGACAAGCTGCTTGCTTTTCTGGCATTGAACAAGGAGGTTGATAAATTATGCGGAAAGCACGTACCAGGCGTCCCGGTGCTGGCTGTAACGAGCATCGCGGTATAGCCTAAGTACATTGCCATTTGTGTGGCTGCAAGTTATGCGATGGAACCAGTCAGTTGCGCGTGTGGCCGACTGTCCAGTGCGAGTAACTGCAATTCTGTTGATACTGTGGGCCGACAAGTTGTCCAATCAACAAGGTTCGCTGTCCAGCCCTCGCTAATAAAGCTGTAATGGCCCTTCCTGCAATACAATACGCGCGTGCACCATGACCTGCAGGCCGTCGTTACAGGCCGTTCATTTACGCTCTATAAGCAGTTGCTGCTGTTCGAGGAAGCCAAGGCATTCTGCGCAGCGCGGGGACAGGTGCGTACCAACTACGTCTCGTATCATCGACAATGCTGGATAAACTTGCGCTAGCACACATGGCCTGTGCGCACGTGCACATACACTCTAGGTACCTCCTGTTAAGCCCAGCGTACCCAGCCCCCGTGCTTGTTTTCTTTACTGTTTTTATTACAATAATGATAATGATGCTATTGGTTGGTTGTCATTAGACTATCATCATTGATTTTTTATTGTTATCATCATTATAGTAGTGTTATAGTAGTGGTTTGGTTGTTACTGTTATGATTATTGTTATGTTTTTGTTTTGTTGTTGTTTTTATTGGTTTTATTGGTCATTGTTGTTATTGTTATCATCGTTATAATTCGCGCATGCACGCATACAGGCACAAACACACGTCTGCAAAAACAACGCCGCAGGCCTTGGCAGACTTCATGTCAACGGCCGAGGTCAGTGGCGTGTGGAACGCGCTGATGCGGTCGGTGTACAACGACGCCACCCTGGAGGACGAGACGATCAGTGTATGGCTTGGATACAACGATCAAGGTACACATACAGTACAGTTGCGGATGGTCTGGGTACGACGTGCGGTAACCGCCACATACTGGCACACACGGTCCGCCACATTGTACGAGCGTATGGTCTGGAGACATGAACAAGCCACGCTCTCCGTAGCGTTTCTGCGTGATGAGATGACCGGCGGGTTTCTCCAGGGACAAAATGATCAGACCGGGACTAATCGAACGATTACGTAACCTTTAGTCGATGGGGCCCCGTGTGGGGTTAGTTCGATGTTGGGCCCGTGCCCAGGTGGAGTTTAGCCCGTGCCCAGGTGGAGTTTAGGTATCCGTTCCTTTTTTTATCCTGTCTCGCGAGCCCCAGTGGGGGCGAGCTCTGCCGCGAGCGGTAGCGAGCTGCCCCGCGCGCTTCAGCGCGGGCACGACGTAGGGACACACGGAACAGAAGAAGGGGTTAGTATTACCCCCGACTTCTGTTCCAGAACATCTGTTCCAAGGATGGCCGGGCGCTCAAGTTTCCAACTGCTTACTAAGACTACGAGTAATCACGTTCGCCCTGATCATTCTTGTCCTGCTCAGACCCGCTCATGATGAGATGTGTGCACCATCTCCCGCCAGTGGAAGGAAAAACTGGACGAGGCCTTGCCACGACATTAGTTGGTGGAGGTGGCTGGCATGCGAGAGGTCTCGGGCTCGATCCCCATCGGGGTCGAGAGATTTCTGGCACATCTGTTGGTGGTTGCTGTCTGTCATCAGGCGCAGCCTCCCTGCTGCAGACGTTAAGAACCGGTAATCTCACGGACATGCTCGTGCGACCCGGGCGCGCGCGCCCGGGTCGAAGACACGCCGGTTTGACCGATGCGTAAAGTTGTTGTTATCATTGTTATTGTGTGCACCCTGGGCCGTTGGACACCCATCATTGCTTATTGCAAACCACGTGATGCTCGGGCTGAGGGCTTGACGGTGTCCACCGACTGCTGCAGCCACGGAGGGCACCTACACAACAGCTTCTGGAGCTCGTGTGGACTTGGGCTACCTGCTGCCTTGGTCTGCAGGGCAACCGTCCGACAGCACAGTGAGGAGATCCCCGTGCGCAATTGAACATTGCCGCCACCCGTCCCATGATGGTGATAACTGCTCAAGCAACCTCGCCTGGAAAGCTTTCCTTGTTTATCCTTTGATGCCGGTTGCTGTGCGACCACGTTGCCTCAACTTCACGTTTGCACGTTGCACGGTGTGTATTAGTTGTGCTAATCGGGTCCAATGGAGCCTATGTTGTAACGTGGATGCAGGGCGCCCTTGATTGTGTTGTGTGGCGGCTGCGGCCCAAGATTCAGGCGGCGGCCACCTTGGAGGCCGTCGACTGCGCCAACAGGTTCAGGCCCTTATGCGCTTGTGAGTGTGATCAAAGCAAGCTTAAGCAGCGAAGCCAGGGTAACCAGGGCAACACTTTGTACATGTCGCCGCTAGTTCACAGGATACCCACCTGTACACTGCGTCTGTAAAAAATGGGGTTTGCTTTTACGCGAAAAACGCCGCGTTTTTACGCGGCACGGCGTGTACGCGGCATATAGACGGTGCCGCGTATTTGCCGAAACGGACCGCCTATACGCGGCGATCACCGCGTATACACGGCTGAAGGCGATGCCGCGTATACGCGGCCATACGCGGATTTAGTTCCGGCACCGCGTTTACGCGGCCTTTACACAGCCCCTATTGTATACAGACGTGCTGACCGCCGACAATAACGCACCACGCGCAACGGCATTTTGCTCCGTTGAGGGGCCTGACTTGATGCGCTTTGCATGTGCCGGTTTCTGGGATGGGCCATTGTATACGTGCTGTTTTCGTGCGGTTCTGGCACAGGGGCCACCACATTATGGTACAGGGCTGCTACCCGATACGAACCAGAGAGGTCAAAGTAGTTCATTCAGCGCCATCTGGCGTGTGCGTGTGAATCAACCGGTGCACACATTCAGCTAGTGCACGTGGATCAGACATGTTCACCATGAGCGACTCCATATCTTGCTCGAAATCCAAGCGCGCCCGAGATGCAACAACGCAACACACCATATTGAGGTACTCCAGAGCAACATGCCGTTCATATTCTTGCGCCATTCCCAGCTGAGCATCACGGCAGAGAAGGCGGATCCTCTCGCTGCGTGGTCTACCACGACTACGATTCACCTCAAGATCCATCACGCATAGCCTAAAGCACATCAGCGACATCAAGCGCGCACATGGGACGTATGTCGACGTGTGTGGTAGCCACTGTAGACGCCCAAACTAATCAACTGGCTGTACACCTATGTGTATGCGTGTGCGGAGTAGCGGACGCACATTGTAGGTGCATCACCCCTCGTACGTACACGAGTCAGCAACTTCCAGGTCCGGGTGTTGTAAATCTGCCAACAGATTGCTCCGCATACAGTCAAGCAAATCACCCACGCTCAGCTCTAGTGACGCGTAGTACGCAACTTGCTCTGGGGGTGAGTCCAGATCTGACCGTTCAACCCCAAGCATGTCCAAAAACGCTGATACGTGATAGGCCCAACAACTAGTATCTCCCGAGAGTGCCATTTCAAGATCAGCACGGAACACTTAATGGCATAGCGCCTCGCGCTCACTAACCAGGCTATTCTGAAAGCGAAACACCAAAGTCGCCTAGTAGTACTGCAGTGGCAACTGGGAAAGCTCCATGTACAGCAACCGGTTTGCTGGGCGCTTAGCACTTACAACAGCTTGCATGAAATGACGCTGCTCGGCAACCACGTCATCTTTCATCGCCTCACCAAGATCAGGAACCAAACGATCTGGCCCCCAGACCTGTGCGCCAAAGGATAGCACGGAACGGACGCAGGTGTTGTAGCGAAGCATAACGTACGCGGGACATGCAACGGGCGCACCTTACGCGTGCTGCGCAGAGCGCCGGCAGCGCGTTTTCCCGCCGCCAGGAGCTCATTGACGCAATCACAAAACTGCCAGGTTCACGACGCACGGTAGTACAGCCCGAGATACCGCGCACGCTTGGTTGGCATCAGTCGTACGCCATACATTGTAGAAGACGGGCTTCGCCACCGGTCGTCGTGAGACTGAAGCGCTGGGATGCAACACAAGCAGCTCGCATTTGTGCACATTCACCGTCATACCCGTCGCATCGCATTTGGACACATTGACCGTCATACCCGCATCACAAAACTCGTGAAATAGGCGCAGGAGATGATTCATGCGCGCCGCTGATACGGCAAACAGGTTGATATTCTCACCATATAGCAGGCTGGATAGCCAGCTGTTTGAGTCCACCGATGGGCCGTCTTGCTTGTGCGTGATTGTCGGCGGGAGCTGCCTGTCACGGGCCTCGCTTGACACCCTGCTCGCACGGAAAAAGCTCACTAAGACGCCCATTGACTTTAGCGCGCATTAACACACACATATAGGACTCCTGCAGCGCCGCGAACACTAGGCCATGTAGTACTCGTTCGCGCATACGGGTCCACAGCACACTGCGTGGTACACAGTCAAACTCCTCCTTAAAGTCGATTTGCTTGGCAAACATAGAGCGGTATCCTCTTCCGAGCGTAAGAAGCAGTACTCAAGTAAGGTGCCGCATCAGAAACTGATTATGCACTGGACCGAAACCCCCAAAGGTCCGAGTTGGCCGGGACTCGTAGTGCTAATGTCATTGGTGACATCGCTATGGATCGGGAGGTTGCGAGTTCAAATCCTTGAACCTGCAACTTTCTACTTGCGGGGGGAAATGCCGTCCTGGGCATAGTCGACCACCCTTAGAGGCGGGGGCTATGCTGCCAACCAGGCGGAGCGAGTGGGCGGAGCGGAGCATGCCCGTAGCCGGATCAAGCCGAACATGCCGGCGCCATGACCGAGAGCATGGAAAAGGATGGTGCCAGGCGGATTTGTAAAGCCGCAGAGCCCTGCTGACGGCTCATCACCTCTGGCCCCTTAACACACGCGGGTATGACCCAAGCGTAACGTTTCCCCTTTTCCACTGGGCCGAGCCCGGTGAACCCGCCCTAAGTGATGTGACGGCGCTCAGGCTGCGTGCCCCAATGGGTTCAGCCGCCGCATCAAGATGTACGAGCAACACTTAGCGAGGACACCACCAAGCAACCTGCTACCTGCTATGCCTCGGTAATTGGATTGAACGGTGGCATCGCCATTTATGCAGACAGGAGTGAGCATGCTATAGTCAAACTGGTTCGGTACATCAATGGTACTGCGCACGTGCTCTAGCTGAAAGGGGAACGGTACAGCATGGGGTGGCAACCCAGGTGCAACTCGGTCGCGGCAAGGCGACTTTGTCAGAACAAGCGGTTGCACGTACGCTGGGCGCCACCGCGGGTGGCACAAGGTAGCTTAGCACGACGCAAGACTACGCAAGGCCAAGGACAAGAGCCACACAACGACTCTTATACACAACCAGGACAACGACACTCACACAAAGATCCGATCACACAAACCTGTACAGCAGCACGGGCACCTTACTGGGCAGTACAAGGGCCGTGCACAGGCGTGGATCATCACATTACACTCTTCCCAACTCAAAAAAAGGGGCACGTCCTCGCTGCACTACGCTGCAGACGTGAGAGCGTACGGATGCACTTGAAAGAGAAGGGAACAGTCAACTGCCGGTATGCTGCATGCGACTGCAACAACACCAAAGGCGAAGGCAAAAAGAAGCATGGCGATGCATGTGCAGTCAACAGGCCTGGAACGTCTTCCAAACGCATCAAACTGCATGGATGCATCAACGAAAATCTATTGAAACACATGGAAGCACACAGTCCAACTGCATGCAAAAGGCTGAATGTGCACCAAGTGCAACACTGCATGTGGCTGAAAAACATTGCTGCTAAGCGCTCATTGTGTAGAATACGTAAGGGCCCAGGAAAAGCTGCAACGATGGAGACTCAGCAGAAGCGGCTGCTATGACGATCATGTTGGAGAAGGCGATTCATGTGCATGGCGCGCGAACCATGCGGCGACGACCAATGCTGAGACGACGGCGATTGATAGCGGGAGAAGCGTTGCGCTATGACGATGGAGAGCATCAGCAGGATGACCATGGCGATTGGGTGGGCACCATGGGTGCGCACAGACGATGGCGAGGGTGGGGCGAACACACACGATGTGCTCGCTGGGTGCAGGTGAGGCGTATGAAGATGGGACGTAGTGGAGTCGGCGCTGGCGGCATGCGATGTTTAAACGTCGGCTGCAGCAGACGTTTAAACATCTACGCTGCTGTGGGCGGGGCGGGAACAAAGGGCCGGAAGGACGGCGAAGTGACGGGTTGGAAGATGTCCAGGGCAGCTGTTGATACGGCTGCACTTCTGGTGGCAGGGGCTCGGGGTAAGGCTGGGTGGAAGGAGGAGGCGGGGAGGGGGAGGGGTCGTGGCGATGGGTTGGGCAGAAGGGGGGGTGGGAGGGATGGCGGCGGTGGAGGAAAGGGGAGGGGTGGTGGTGGCGGAGTGTGGAAAAGAGGGCGCGGGAGGAGGGGTAGGAGGCGGCGGGGGTCGGGCGGAGCAACAAACAGGAGGCGGCGGAGGGCGGCGAGGCGAGTGCGCGGAGGCTGACACGGAGCCTCATGTACCAGGCGAGCGGCGGGGGCCTGGTATGGCGACGGTGCACTGGGTGAAGGGTGGAAGGTAGTAGGTTCGTTACAAGGGGGGCCGCAAGGCCGGGTGGCACAAGGGCAGCCCCAAGAACGCCAGAACGACGCGGAACGAGGCTGAACGAGACGAAACCGAAGCAAGGCAGACCTGGCTAGGCAACACGGCGGCGGCGCACTGCAAGGCGCAAGGAAGGTGGCCAGAGCAGCTGTGAAAACGGCTCTGCACTTCTGGCGGCCTCTGCAGCGCTAGGTGCCGACGTGAAAACATCGACCGCGGATGGGACGTGGGCGTACAACGAGCAGCAGGCGGGCTGCGAACGGCGACGGCGAGATGGCACCTCTGTGCGCATCTGAAGCGGTGGGACGTATGGCTGCCCACGGACGCAACGAGAACCCGGCGCATGGGTTCAGTTCAAGCGGCGTCTTCGCTTGAACCACGTTGGCGAAGCTCGCACACGGGCGAGACGGAGCGTGAACGTGATGGAGGTGTAACGACGGTGGAACAACGTGCACAGAAAAGCTGCAGGTCCCCAAAACTACAACTACTAGAACCTAATTAAGCAAACGTGTGTTTCGAAGGGGAGCGTGAAGCGTGAGGTCTACCAAGGCAACCGTAACCTAGGCTCTCGAGACCAAGTGAAAGGGGAACGGTGCAGCATGGGGTGGCAACCCAGGTGCAACTCGGTCGCGGCAAGGCGACTTTGTCAGAACAAGCGGTTACACGCTGGGCGCCACCGCGCGTGGTACAAGGTAGCTTGGCACGACGCAAGACTACGCAAGGCCAAGGACAAGAGCCACACAACGACTCTTATACACAACCAGGACAACGACACTCACACAATGATCCGATCACACAAACCTGTACAGCAACACGGGCACCGTACTGGGCAGTACATGGGCCACACACAGGCGTGGATCATCACATTACACTAGCAGTGCATGTACCACTGGAGCTAATAACGCATTACGCTCGGGCTTTTCTTAATCATCCAACGCGCAAGCTTATGGCATTCACCAGGCACGCGATCAGGACCACTCGACTTCAATGTCAAGACTATTGCGCAGTGTCGCATCAACAGTGAGCTTAATCGGACGGTTCAGGTCTGCTGCTGCCTCGTGCCTTGCAAGACAGGCTGTAGCTGTGCTCCAAGCAGGATCCAATCCATCGCCATCACCAGCATCGTTGATGCACTTCAAGATGCGCAAGATTGACGCGCTCAGACAGCACAGAAGGCTCGGCAATACCAGCATTGAGTAGACGATCAATGCAAGCACATCAGCTATCAACATCGTCAATCGGACACATTTGGGCACGCAACATGGCCACTTGAATTGCGCCGCAGCGCGCCATGTGGCCGCAGCTTGCCAAACTCGAGGAACGCGTACCAAATCGTACATCATCACGGTGGGAAAGGGTGTCATTGAGCCCTTGCAAGCCTGCAAGTGCTGGGATTACGACATCTGACATCTGCCGCCTGCCGCGACGTGCCGCAATCGTGTGTTGCCAACCCTCCCCTATTGCAGCGCCGACCTATTGGAGCCTAGGCTCGCAGTACACGCTGATGCTTCAAACCAGGACGTACCATGAGGTGAGCACATCGTGTCGCCGGCGCTATGGTTGGTTGTGGTTCAGCCGTACAGTGGTGAAGACCTCGAAGCTTGCTATGAATACGAAGCACGGTGTTCAGGGATCACCAACCGGCCCGATCGATGGTCATTCATCCGAATTCATCGCAGGCCGCCGCTGATTGCCGTGGTCGGGGTGCGCAACTGGCGACGTTCAAGAGCCAGGACGAGTATGATGATGTCATGACCAACATCGTGTGGCCGGCCATCTACGATGGTGGCAGGAACGCTGCAAAGGCAACCACCACCGTATGGTTCGGGCTTCGAAAAGGTACGATTAGCACCACCAGGCGCCATGATGTTTCCGCCGTGCGGGTGGGAGTGCAACAATTACCGGCATGCCTTGCCGATGCGTGCTTGCCGAACCCCATTTGCATCGCAGCTTTGCTCGCGTATGGTAGTTGGTACCAATTTCAGTAGATGTACAAGTGCAATGCTACTGCAGACTCTGACAATGGCGCGCTAAGGGCTACGATGAGGCCCCCATTTGATTTGCGCTGATACGGTTAACCCCTGATCGCGCATACTTGCCTGCAGCCTGGGCCATTGAGTACAACACAAGCTACGACGCTGGCACCAACATCAGCTGCTTGGTGCTACCACGGCCATCGACCGGCGGCGGCTTCAACGACTGTGGCCAGTATTGCCTGACTACAGTCGGCTGCAACGCCTTTACGTGGGCCAAGGTTGTCAACGACACCACAACCCCACTCTCGCACTGGTGCTGCGCCAAGTCCACACGTGGCAATGCTGTGACTGTCAACGCAGCGCGCGACTCCGGCTCACTCCTCGGTGAGTGGAGCAGTACACATCACGTCTGTGTTTGGCCCTACACGTCTGTGTATGGCCCTATACCCTAAAGCCCTACTATGGCGGCAACCTGATTGCCTCACGCGCAATGTCAATGTCTGATCTGCAACTACCGCAACCTGCATGCGCCGAGCGGTTGACCGACTACATCCGGTCTTGTGGTGATTCAAAGCGGCGGTGGTTGGGTAACTCAAAAGGCCTTGCTCCCTCACTACGGGAATGAGGCCCAGCGTACCCAGCCCCCGCTCTTAATCAACGCGAGGTCAACCTTTGTTTTAGTTTATTGTTATGAGTCAAAGCCTGGCTGTGGCCGCGTACTAGTACTGCCCGTTGCATTGAAGAACACAGCCACCACGCAGCAGCACGGCTGACTGCTGACACAGATAGACGCCGCTTGCCTGCATGCACGAGGCTCAGCCATGACCAAAAGGAGTAAAGAAGATTCTCCATGGCATTCGACCGCATGCGCGTTAGCTTCTCACGATATATGCCGCGGTGACTGCGATGCGCGTGCACTTGTGGTGTATGTGTACGTCAATGTGCAGCAGCCCGTGTTACTCCCATGGTACTCCGCAATGAAAGCAGGTGCTGGCACGGATCTTCTGTCGGGCTTGGTGGCGTGGTACGAGGCTGACAGCTTCGACCCCACCGTCACCGCCTACAACGGCCAGACCGTGAAAGGCATATGGCGGGACAAGTCCCAGAACGGTAACCACGCCTGGACCTTTGCAGGGACTGGGCCTGATGGTTTCCCCCACGTCACCCCATCCGTCAAGTCACTCGGCGGCAAACCGGCGTTTGTGTTTGGCGGAACAAACACGGCCATGTGGTTCCCGCCAGGGCTGCTACGCCCTCCACCGGTGGCGACTACACCATGTTCCATCTTGCACGGTTTTACAACCAATCAACAAACGCCAGGCAACGCATTTTCACGAGCGCATCCAACGAAAACTGGCTGTCTGGATTCCATTACGCCTACACGGGCGTGGCGTACCGTGGGGACGTTGCATATTGGATCACAAACAGCACGAACACAATTGCAACTGACGCTGACCCGTGGCTTGTGAGCTCCGACCAGCTGCGGCTTTACCGCGCCAACGGGGTCGACTTGACGCTGCCGAGCGCTGCGACCGTGGCAGGCGCCAGGGCAGCTCAGACCTTCGGTATCAACGTAGACAACTACGGGCGATCTGAATGGTGGGCCTTCGGTGCACGGCCTGGCAGAATAAGCATTTTGAAGCATTTTGCATGCGATACCTGGCCTGGATCCAGTGTCTGTGGCCTCGACATGATTGCCAATACGCTCCTTCATCCCTGCACAACCAAGCCGTTTCCTTGCAACCCGTGCACCGCTCCCGGAACGACGGACGTTGCGCTTGCACGTGCAGCATGCTGCTTCAACTCACCTGGACGGGCAGCGTTTTCACCGAAGATTCGGCGCCCACGCCTCATCACCACCCAACACCCATTTGTAACTGCAGGGCAGTGGCTGCTGCTTTGATCTACAACCGTGTGCTCAGCCTGTCAGAGATTCGAGGCATCGAGGCTTACCTCACCACCCTGAAGAACTGGATCGGTAGGTTCGGCTGGACGGAGTGGCCCTTGGATTGTCCATCATGCGCAGCGAATACTGCATCAGTAGCCCGACCCTTGCTAAGGCTGTCCTGCAAGTTGTGAGAAGTCGCTGTTGGTGACCCTCCGGTTCGAGCTTCGCTTGGCCTAATCAACCTATGACGTTCAAGTACTAACTGTTCGGCAGGAAGCCAAATACGCTCCCAGATTAGAGAGGGATGGGAGGGCCAGGCTTCAAGTACTTCCAAGCCGAACTGGCTTTTGTTGCATCGTGAACGCGAAAAAAAGGGAACTACCCTGAAAGCCTTGGCTCTACCTTGGGTCCTTTTGGTGGCTGGTGCCGGGTGGGCCCTGGCATCTGGGCGACTGCAGCTAAGGCGATCGACTCATTTTCTCTTTCTTCCGTCGGTCCCCCCAAAAATCCGAGTTGGCCGGGGCTCATAGTGCTAATGTCGTTGGTGACATGGCTATGGATCGGGTTGCGAGTTCAAATCTTCAAAACTGCTGAACCTGCAACTTTGTGCTACTAGCGGTACTAGCGGTAAAATGCCATCCTGGGCATAGTTGACCACCTTTTCAAGGTGAGGCTGTGCTGCCAACAAGGCGGAGCGAGTAGGCGGAGCGGAGCATGCCCGCAGCCGTAAATCCTGGACATGCCGGCGCCATGACCGAGAGCCTGGAGAAAGCTGGTGCCAGGTTGAATTGTAAAACCGCAGAGCTGCCCTGCTGACTGTTCATCACCTCTGGCCCCTTGTAAGACCCATTTTCTCCGGCGCGCCTGATCGTTGCAGACGTGTTTGAAGCCTTTCCGCTGTTTTTTTCTCCTGTATGCCTCGGCTGTTCTTTCGGCGTTTCTATCCACTCCTTTTGCTTTGAATCGGGAGCGGCCACGGATGTGCCACCCAAACCACATGCTCTGCAGTCGGGACGGGAGTGCTACCCAAAGTGGCAGGGGACCCCTCGACCCTCGTGTTTGAGAAAGGTGCTGCGCCGACCTGGACCAAGTGGAACACTGGAGAGCCCAACGACCTCAACAGCCGCGAAAAATGTGTCATCAGTGTTGTCAATCAACAGGTTTGTTCGGGCAACCAGTCCTAGTCGCTGTGTGTGCGTGATCCACCGAAGTGTGATAAGAATGTAGTGTCCATCAATGTACTCTCGGTGGGTAGCGGGGCTTAAGGACAGCATATCTAGTGCGACACTGGCAACAACGAGGCCATTTGCCATACTCGTCGATACTGGCATGGTCGTCGACAACGAGGTCATCTGCCCCAGTTGGCGATTCAGCTCTCGGGGTTTGGGAAAGTGGTTTCAGCGCGAGCGCATGTTAGGCTTATCCGTCATTGTGTCACCACGCTGTTGCAACTTGCAGACCAAGTACGCAGCCTGGACCGACGTAGCCTGCACTACCACGTCGCCATATCTTTGCAGATGTGAGATTTTGGCTCGCAGGTTGCGGGCAACAGCCTTGCGTACGCGTACCAGGGGCTGCGTGCTCGCACACTCAGCGCTGCCTAATGGCATGTGATTCCAGCGGGGCTAGCGGGGCATAGCCTCATCCATGAAATGAGCGCAGTGCCTCTGGCGATGAGTTACCACTGCATCGCGGGCTTGTCTCACAGCAACTACCATGGTCACCACTGCACGCGGCCACGCATGTTCGTTCATTACAATATGCGCTTGTCCATATACACACACTGCATTTATTGCTGCACCGCTGGGTTTTGGTCTTGCCTAGCTGATCGTACCCACCACCTGCCTTACCGTGACCCTGTGTCGCTCAGTTACGGGTGCGGCGCCTACACCGCCGTCACCTCCTCCACCCCCGCTGGCACCAACGCCCCCGACACCCGACGCCGACAGGTACCTGTCTGGCATAAGCCGCTTGCTAACAATCAAAAGAGACATGAGACAGTGTCTCTTCTTGCTCGCTGTATGCAGTCCTCAATACTGAGCCACGTATGCAACGAGGTTGGGTGCCCGTACGTTACCTGCATGTGCCCCACAGCGTGCACATTTTTCCTAGGCTCGCATGTCGTACGTACATTCCGCGGGCTTGATGCACAACACACGTTTGCACTGCAACGGCACATGCCACCCCCATACCCTCCAGCTTAGCCAGTGGTGGCGGGAGTGAATACACACACATACACGCACTCGCACACGCACCGCACTCGCGCACGCAAGCACACACTCAGCCCCCACAGCAGCACACGCAACTTATTGACCGTTCATGTTCTGTTGCCTGGTACAGGTATCTCCCCTCACGCCGCTTGGGTCTACACGCTGGCGCCCATGCACGTTACCAACCGTTGCTGGGACATCCTTGGCAACGTGTCAGCGTCTGGGAGCCAAATCTATCAGAATGAATGCAATACGACCTCTCCATCGCAGCGCTTCAGCCTCATACCCGGCAACGTGTCAATATCGGCCTCAGGCTTCTATGTGGAGATCAGGACTTTTGTTGGCCTGTGTTTGGGGGTCCGGTCAAGCGATTCGGCCATTGTGCAGGAAATTTGCACCGGCGCAGCGAGCCAGCAGTGGGGCCGCAACCAAAGCACAACCAGCTCGTACACGGCTGCAACCGACATGGGCCTGTGGAACCTACAGTCTTTCAGGTTTGACACCGTTCGAAAACCCACTTGAGCACCAACACCCCATGGTACACAGCGTGGGCTGGGTGCTGACTGGCCCTTCCGTGTCAATGCTCCGTTGCAGTGAGGCACAGGCTGGTGGTGTGCTGCTGTGACTTGAGACGCTACTTGCCACTGCATGGACGAAGACGATCACCATGCAAAGGCTTCGCTGGGACAACCAGTACACATGTGCCACGCGTTAAGAACCTGTGCGGCACCCATTTCATTTCATGACAGGTGTATCGCCGTTTGGCAATCTAGTCAGTCCACCGGTGCGGGACTTGTCTTGGACACGTGTGGCGTTAGCAGTCTAGGGTTAAGCCAGAGATTCGTGGTACGGCCCACGTCGGTGTCCTCTCCATCGCCACTGGCAGGTGATAAAAATGATGGTGATAACAACTATAACAATCTTAATGATAACGATAACAATAACTACAGTACTAATGATGATTTTTATTCTGATTACAACTGTTGTTTGTTGTTTGTTGTTGTTTGTTGTATTGTCATTGCTATTGTTGTCAGTGTTTTTTTGTTATCGTTGTTACAGAGTTACGCAGCGGTCAATCCGACGTGTTTTCTAGCTGCCAATGCGCTCGAGCATGCCCGTGAGATTACGTTTCTTACGTTTATACGTTTATAAGTTTGTTGTGTACGTCTGCAGCAGGGGTTTTGCGCTAGTTTCGCCTGATGTCAGACAGCAACCACCAACAGACGTGTCAGAAATCTCTCGACCCCTATGAGGATCGAGCCCGAGACCTTTCGCATGCCAGAATGCATGCCAGACACCTCCACGTATTCCACGATCTTATGTCTTGGTATGGCCTCGTCCAGTCTTTCCGGCCACTGGCAGGTAGCTTTAGTAGCTCTCTCCGAATGCCTAGCGAGTAACTCTATCGCATGTCGAACGGGCGGCTGGGCGGTCTTGGATGATGCACAAGTTGCCTGTCATCCTGACGTTCCGGATACCCATCCCGTCGTCAGCACTGGAAACATCCAAGAATAGGTCATTTAGAGTCATCTAGAGACGAAGTCACAAGGCGTGATATGGCAACATACACATATCAATAATGATAACTGTTTTACGAATAATCATGATACTCGATATGAGTTATAACTAGCCATTACAATCAGAATAAGTATTAGTATCGAGACATTCATTTCGTTGTAACTGTTGTGTTTGCTTTATTGTTTTTTTGTTGTTATACTCTGATTGGTATCGTTAATGTTGATATCAAGAAGGCAGTGGCTCATTACCCTGTTCTTCGACGGAACTGCCCTGACCAGAGTCCTTCTGGCGTCAAAACACACCGTGCCTACCAACCTCCACCTAGGCGGCATGTCGGGGCCGTTGCAGCCCTTTCTGAAGCATCGACCAACCATTAGCCGAAATGAGTTCTAAAGGCGATGCCACCGTACCTACCGTACCTAAGCACGTAAGCGTACATAAGCGCCGCACTTGCAGCGCATAAGGGGCAAGCTTCTCAGAATAAGAACGTCAGTTACCGACAGTGCGCAGAGCGCGGTATCACGGAAATGCAAGGTGCTTTGTTCCACGTCAATGCAGTATCATGCGGTGAATCGTACGGTACATGCCGCCACACGTACTACGCGTACTGCAATCCTACTCATCGCAGGGACGGCGATCCTCGGGGACGACATCTCTTCGTTGAAGTCATATCATGCGTCGAGCACCTTTGACGCAAGCCTCGCTGTCTCCTCGGTAAGCGCGATTGCTACCATCGGCCTCTCTGCCCTCACTCGGCAGGAGATGTCGTCTACACTGACGCCTGGCAAGCGCGCCCGTCTGTAATCTAAACCTACGCCTGGCAAGCGCGCCCGTCTTTAGGCACTCAGCTGGATGGACAAGCTCCATCCCGCATATCCCCCCATGGTACGTTACGGACAACACAACTGGTACACTGCGTGCGCTGCGTGCAGGCCTTCGACAACAACATCTACTCGATATTCGCCAGCGGGCTCGGTGACATGTACCCATGGATCTCGGTCAGCCTCGGGACAGTCTTTACGGTGACAGGCTTCCGGCTAGCCAACCGGTTGGACGGCAGCCAGTTCCGGTTGCGCAACGCGAGCTTCGTGTTGGCAACACCCCCATCACAAGCACCTTGTCAAATACATCGGCCAACCCGCTGTGCTGGAAGCAGGAGCGCCCGCTTGGACCTGAAATCATCATCGTCCCGTGCATCCCGCCGATCAACGGCAGCTGGGTTTCGTTGCAGAATAAGTACTCGGCTTTTGTCAACTCTGAAGCAAGTATCCTCAACATCGGCGAGCTTACGGTGCGGTTCCAACCTACATACCGCAGCAACGGTTGCCATTGAAGCAACGACTGCTGCTGTATGGCTCATGTCCCGGCCCGGCCAGCGCTCGCTGAGCTCTCCGACGTGGGATGAGGCGGTGCTGCACAGTCTGAGGGTCGAGCAGCTGCTCAACCTGGGGCTTGCCCTTACGCTTCATTCCGTATTCGGTTGCGTGCTGCTTTACACATCTGCAGATCTACGGATACGATGCGGCTACTTCATATGGCCCCTCGCCCCCACCCCCACCCCCGCCTGTACCGGCCGCGAGTCCGCCACCACCAGGCACGTCAAGGACACGTTTAGTAGAAACTTTGTGCGGGCTAGGCCGGACGTAGCATCAAATCGTACAAGTCAGTTTGGCATGACTATGCGGTCTGCATACGCAGCACCCGAAAGTCCATTTTTCCCGATGCTGCCCACCTAGCCATCCGGCCGACGCTGGGCTACCAGTATGCATGAATTGCAGTGCGTACCCCTTAAGGCGGCCGGCCTCTCAGTATAAGGGCCACCGGGTAGCCATTAGCCAATAGCCCTAAATCCAAACTTGTCGATATGCCCCACCCGGTCCGCTCCCATTCTACATGGGGCTGCACATTGGTAGTGGCTGTATTGTAGCACTGCAGTGTAGCACTGCAGTGTAGCACTCCGCCCGGAGCACATCCTTGCCTGCGGATGCCCATGTGCGGTTTGTTGCCCGATGCAGACACAACTCCAGGCCTGCTGCCAGCCAAGCAGAGGTTGGTTGAATGGGGGGTGCGACCAGTGCTCTGCCTGTGCTGTTACGCAGACGGCGATGGAGCTGATGAACAACCTTTGGCTGGGCTAGCACCCACATCACAATGCGACCACCACCACCTTCGGCACTTGAAATGGAAGCTGCTGCACACGCCGCTGGTTGCAGCATGCCCCCAACACGATCTTGCATCCATGCCTTCTTTCAGCCGTGGCCCGGTGTCATAAGTGTTATGTGGCGTGCTTACGCGATCGCCGTTTGTGCGTGTACGGACGGTATCATGCCAGGTATGAGCTTGCTGTCAAATTGACAGCCCAAGTCCCGCGCGGCGCTTTCGTGTACACGCTGGTGAACCACCCGGACCTAATTGCCACCTGGCTTGAGGTAAACTTGACCCCGCCCCGTAGTGCGATGGTGCAATGAAGATGCAGGCATAACTGCTAGTTTGTCACTTCCCGAATGCTGACACCCCATGACTGCACCACATGCACCAATCTGTCCGCACGACTTGGAAGCTGCCCAGCTTGGCCGCAGCAGCAGGCGTTGCTAGGTAGGTATAGCATAGCCTTGGCGTGCTGCCGCGTAATTAGCGTAATGTTTTTCATCTTCGTAGGCGCAGCTCATGTGCGCCAATCTGCCGGCCTTCAACGGACAGCTGGCTACGCTCTTCACCGTGGAAGACATCAAGTAAGGGGGTTAGCAGGTAGTAGGCTTGCCTCAATCCTGAACTGTACAGAACTCAAGGAAGACCGAACACGTAAGGGTGGTTTGTGCATCAGGTCGCTTCCGGCAGGGGCCTACAGGTTGGTGAACCGCAGCCTGACGTCATTCTGTGCCATGCATGCCATGATGCGCCCCTGCACCTCTTCGGCATCAAACGACGTCCCCATGCGCTGGCAGCTTACAGTGTACCGCTAGTACCGCTAGTAGTGTGGGTGGTAATTGATTGAATCGTCAAGGGACCTCAACGTCCGTGAGTGCGGCTCAGCGAAAAGGGGAAACGTTACGCTTGGGCCATTCCAGCGTGTTTTAAGGGGCCAGAGGTGATGAGCCGTCAGCAGGGCTCTGGGGCTTTGCAATCCGCATGGCACCATCCCTTGTCCATGCTCTCGGTCATGGCGCCCGAATGTTCGGCTTGATGCGGCTAGGGACTCTCCGCGCGCCTACTCGCTCCGCCTGGTTGGCAGCATAGCCCCAGCCTTGAAGGGTGGTCTACTATGCCCAGGACGGCATTACCCCCGCAAATAGCAAGTTGCAGGTTTCGACTATTCGAACTTGCAACCTCCCGATCCATAGCGATGTCACCAATCACATCGCTAGCACTATTAGCCCCGGCCAACTGAGACCTTTGGCTTAAGTCGTGATGATGCACCTACTACGAACTCTAGTGGCGTGTTGAACTAGAGCAGTTCGTTCAAAGGCAGAAGCGGTCATGGTAATGTGTTTTAACATTAGGTTTCATTGCATATCGGTGCGTTATCTCGCTTGTTTTTGTGCATTGAGCTATCATCGTAATATACCCCAACACCTAATCCCACTAGACATCAATAAACCATCTCACTCATCCCCATGCATTGAGCTATCACCATCTCACGCGTGATGTGTACGCATATGACCACCACCCGATGCGCAACCGTCGTTTCCGTCACCATCTGTGCCACAGTTGCTTGCCTTGCTTGCGGCCTATTCCATTGCAGCCTGATCTCCAATCTTGCCATGAGCTCCTTCGGCAACACACCCATCTGGCTTGGCTTGGCCGACCACCTCTCCCCTGGTGCGTTGTATTTGCAACAGCGGTACATGTTCGTGATGGTCAACAAGTTTCGCCGGAATCTTTTGGTGGTTTGGCCCGACGGCTAGTCCTTCGCTACCTTCGCAGTAGACAGCACTACAGGAGGATAAGGATCTTCCCAATCGTTTGGAACCCGACGGAACCCGTTCAAAAAAACTCGCCCACCCGGAAAGAGATGGAAAGCAGCGAGCATGAAGCCTGGCCTGTTCAAGCCACAACCAACCGACGAAGAAAATCCAGAAAGCCAGACCTCCGCGCCCAAATCCGCGCAGAAATCAGCAGCGCAAGCCGCCGAGGAGGATGACAGCTCGCTGTATCAATTGTTTGCTGGTGTGACTCGTACATTGTACTCTATGGTTTCTCTTTAAGCTGGTGCTACCAGCTGGAAGCGGCGCTGGCTTGACTCTGCGCGGCTAATGTGTCGGCTGCAGGCGCGCCGTACTGGACCACAAGTGGCATGCCAGTCACTGAGGCCACAGACAGCTTCGACTGGACGGCGGAGTGGCTGGCATCCACCCCGACAGCTGCGTCTATCGGTGCAAACGGCCCTTGGAGCTGCGGCTACCTGCTGCCGTACCTCAAGACCATCCGCCGGGGGCCATGCGCCCTGGGCCAGGGCTTCCTTTGTATGGCTGGTAGGCATTCCGTCCGTGCACGACTGGTGTGTTCATCCCCGAACCACACATTCGCCGTACCGTGCCTTTTCCGTGTGGGTGCGCACATTAGTATTGCTGGAAAGCTGGAATGATTGAACTGGGCCCCGAGCAGCCCCTTCGTTTTTGTTGACCACCAAGTTGGTTCTGCTGCTATAGTGACAGCGTTGACCATTTCCACAGACCGTCAGGTGGCCGCGTTAACCAACCGTTACCTTGTGTTGAACCTTTTCCATCATATGCGCAGCTACCACTAAGTTCTCACGACACGCTGCGACAGCCGATGTGTCCGGCGACGGCAGGCCCGACGTGGTCGTAGTGGCGCGCTGTCCATACGACAACGGCGCCAGTATCGTGGCGTTGCAGCAACCGGCTGCGGCAACGACCGAGAAGCAGGTCCGCAGTAATGTGTTTTGAGCCTATCTGCTGCAACAGTGCTGAGCTGGAGTTGCCTTAGGGACGGCAAGCGAGTAAGGTGGCTCGCTGAATCTCCTGCCACTGGAATGAAACACTGGCCGATGCCTTGCCACGATTGAAGTTAGTGGAGGTGGCAGGAGTTCTCGGTTTCGATCTCCACAGGGACCAGGGACCTTTATGCCATCTGCTGTTGTTGGTTGCTTCGCAGCCCCCTTGCTGCAGACGAGAAGAACCGGTAATGACACGGACATGCGCGTGTGACCCGGCAGTTACAACATTGTTTACTGTATGTTTTGTATGCGTTTTTGTTTGTTTACTAAGTAGTTAATGTATTAGTATGTTAACATTAATGTTTTAAGTTGATTGATTCATTTGTAAAATGTTTTACATTTGGATATAGTGTATACTTAGAAGGAGAAGAGTACGCTTGTGTATAGTATTTAGAAGGAGAAGATCGCTGTTCTGAATAATGCAATGCATGCGGGAAGCGCGCATACCTGTGCGAGTGGAGTGTGCGGTGATAGCCGTGGGTGGGACTGGAAGTGGCGGGCGGTACAACGTCGCGAGGCCCTGCAAGGCCCAGTAGGAGAAGTTGGAAGCACCGGAGCGCTGTCGGGCTGAGTACAGCTGAAAGGAAGCTGAGTGAGGTGTGTGTGCGAGTAGGGACTGAGTGTGTGGCAGAGGTGGTGGCCGAAACTCCCATGCCGCACGGCACAAGTAGTGTAGTGCGCAATCCGCACAACCGACGCGGATAAAAACGGATATGTGTAATGAATTTGTTTGGTGATCTATGATTCAGTCATGTAAATGAATCGTAGATCATAAATGGTTCATGTATTGTTTCTTAATATGTCGGATAGTTCCGCTATGCACTGTCTACTGCAGGCTTCTTGTGTGGACGCAGGTCGAGCCGATAACCTATAACGCGCATGTGTTGACCGGGGCCTTTGCGTTCAGGTTGCTCTGAGGCCAACGCTGTCCGTGCGATCCTGCGGCGATGGTATTCCTATCAGCGGCAAAAGAGGAGTGCGACATTGGGGCAGGTCAGCAGGGCGGCCGGGGTGCGCCCAGAGCCGGCGTGCACCGCATTAGCGCGCGGGGCTGACATATAGTGCGCTCGGTCTGCTGGTGCAACCTGTCTGACGAGGCCGTCATAGGTCCCTGCCGGTTACACCTGATGTTGCACGCTGCAATCTCCTGCATGCCAGTGGAAGGACAAATTGGACGAGGCCTTGCCCCGACAGAGGTTCGTGGAGGGTGGCTGGCATGCGAGAGGTGTAGGTTTCGATCCCCACAAGGATTGAGGGATTTCTGGCACGTCTGTTGGTGGTTGCTGTCTGTCATCAGGCGCAGCACCCCTGCTGCTGACGTTCAGAACCGGTAATCTCACAGACATGCTCGTGCGACCCGGCAGCTAGAAACACGTCGGTTTGACCGCTGCGTAGAGTTGTTATTGTTGTGTAGTTAATTGTTATCATTATAGTTATTGTTATTGTCAACACTTCTAATTTTTTATTGCTGTTATTGCTTTATGAATTGTGTTGTTTTTTCATTACTATCATCATTATTGTTGTCTTTGTTCATCATGTTTTTATTACACGCTGCTGCTTCCTGGAGATTCGGACGATAAGGTCATTCAGCGCACGCTCGTCCCCTAGTAGTTCACCTTGGCGTGTGCTAGCCTCTGGGCAGTATGCACGTTGATGCTCCCCCCCAGTAGCACCCTGGCTACCCTGGCGTCCCCCCAAAGGTCCGACTTGGCCGGGGTTAATAGTGCTAATGTATTTGGTCCCCCCAAAGGTCCGAGTTGGCCGGGACTCATAGTGCTAATGTCATTGGTGACATCGCTATGGATCGGGAGGTTGCGAGTTCAAATCCTTGAACCAGCAACTTTCTACTTGCGGGGGGAAATGCCGTCCTGGGCATAGTTGACCACCCTTAGAGGCGGGGGCTATGCTGCCAACCAGGCGGAGCGAGTAGGCGGAGCGGAGCATGCCCGTAGCCGGATCAAGCCGAACATGCCGGCGCCATGACCGAGAGCATGGAAAAGGATGGTGCCAGGCGGATTTGTAAAGCCGCAGAGCCCTGCTGACGGCTCATCACCTCTGGCCCCTTAACACACGCGAGTATGACCCAAGCGTAACGTTTCCCCTTTTTTAATGTATTTGGTGACATTGCTATGGATCTAGAGGTTGCGAGTTGGAATCTTCGAACCTGCAACCTTCTATTTGCGGGGGGAAATGCCGTCCTGGGCATAGTTGAGGCAGGGGCTATGCTGCCATCCGGGCGGAGCGAGTAGGCGAAGCGGAGTACGTCCGTAACCGGAGCAAGCCGAACAGGCCGGCGCCATGCTCGAGAGCATGGAAAAGGATGGTGCCAGGTGGAATTGTAACGCCGCAGAGCCCTGCTGACGGCTAATCGCCTCTGGCTCCTTGACACACGCGGGTATGACCCAAGCGTAACGTTTCCTCTTTTGTAGCCCCCTGGCGTAGGCAGTCATGAAGTTGACTGGAAGAACAGGGTCTGAGCCTCATTCGGCTGATGTTTCCGTCGGGTTGCGGCCGGGGTGGTATGCACAGGCTCATACAGGAGTACCAGGAGTGGCGGGACGCCCACAATCTCGTCAATTGTTTCTGGCCTGTCGCTGCATCTTGATCAGGGGTAACTCAAGCATTCAACGGAAAAGAATCAAATGGTGCAGTGGCCGGCAAGACCCTAAGTTGTAACGGGCTGTGGATGGATGTATAGCCCGGGTGCATGCGCGGGACCCCTTTCTAATACGCGCGGGACCCCTTTCTAATCAGAAGGCAAAGATTTTGCCCAGCGCATGGTTTCCACACTTGGTTAAATTCTGCTCCATTTGCAAAAAGAACTGTGTGATTTGCCGTCGACATAACCTTTCAGATGAATGAGATTACTAGGAATAGGTCATACATGAATGTATACCACCGTATGGTGCGTTCTGCTCATGGATGTGCGCAGACAATGGTCTCGGCGCACTTTGCAGCGCGGAAACGTGCCGTATTCAGCCCAGCTACATCGTCCAGGTATGCCATGTGTGTAACATGTGTGGGATACGTGCGCGTTGAAAGGGGAAAACTCAGGATTGCGGCACGTAGCCTACACATAATGTTTCCGAGTGCGACATGATGCGATATGATTCAAAAACGGAACCAGCCCCTGGCCCAAGAACTGCGTTCTGCGGGGCCCCTACGGAGCCTCGACCAGGTCATGTGCCCATTGAGGCCGGTGAATACTCGTATCGTAGCATTTACACCGCTGATGGAACACTTAGCGCTGCGCGCGCACACCAACCGCGCAAATAGCTTGCGGCACAGAACATCCTGCAATCGCACCCCTCCCCACCTAGGGAGGAGAGGCCAGGGGAGGGGGGACCCGAGCAGCAGGTCGCGTGTGGCCGCGGTCACACTCAATGCCGAAAGCTGCTTGCGTCGCCTTCGCACGTCGACCGAAGTCATGCTGCGGCGCGCACATCACCTACACGCCTCGTGGATGTCGGCACGGAACACACATGCATGCGCGCGCGTTCCCCTCCCCCACCCAGGGGGCAGGGGCCAGGGGATGGGGTGCCCACGTGAGCGTTGTGCGCTGTGGACCGTATTCTCCGTAGTAATCCGCTCGACAGGATTACCACCCTGGTGACACTTTCGACCATTACATCCGTGTCCACGTAAACCGGGGAACTGCAAATGCGAAGCGGCCTCGGGAAGCGCGAACCGACCTAAACCCTTCCATCCAAACGCACGTTGAATCCCAAATCAGCGCCGATGTGCGAGTGATGAGGGGCCTCGGAACGTACATGTTCGGCAGAGCCATTCAAGTTCGTGGGCTAACAACAGGGTAGCTTATTGTCACTGTTGTTATGATGTTTTTGTTTGTTGTTGTTGTTGTTGTTGTTGTTGTTGTTGTTATTGTAATTGTTATTACGTACATTACGCTGGGATTACAAGTATTGATATGATTACACTACGCTGGGACCAAGCCCGCTGGTGCGACGGCATGCACTCCTACCAGCGACCACCAGCTCAACCAGTTCGTGCAGCGCCACGCTTGGGCTAGGGGGTTGCCCTGCAGAGCCTAAATCTACCACCAACAGACAGCCATTGGACTCCAGGAACGATAGTGTACAACCGCCTACTCGACGGCGAGGACAAAGCTCACAAGGGTCCCAGCTCTCGATGGGGCGACGGCCACTCTTACGAAGGAGGTAGCAGTCCTGCCTTCCCGGCTTCCCGCATGCCCCTGGGCAGACCTCCCACGTCAGCACTGGAACGTCACACAGTGGGGTCCGAACCCACGACCTCCAGAAGGCAGTTGGCGATTATCCAATGATTCAATGGGACTGCCTTGGCCAGGGTCCTACTGGTGGGGAGGGTAGCTCACTCATGCCGCCTTGCGCGTGTCTTTTCATTGGTGCGCGGACTCGCTCCGCAAGTGCACGTGGATCAGCCACACTCAGAAACAAGCCGATCTCATGAACGTCCCCATGTCTAACGCCAAGCAAAACGCAAACTTGTCCGATACGGCGCCTCTCTGAACAGATCGTACTAAGAGCATTGCAGATGAGAATCATGCCATTCATTCTCTTGTTCAGCCTGGCGCTGAATTGAATACCAGAACGGGCACTCAAATACTTCCTGCGCGGCCGACAGTATGCCGCAAGATCCTCTGGACTGTGCCTTATCACATACATCCTTGGGCATACCACCGTGTGCCCATACAATACATACGCAGACATGTGGTGAAATCCCTCTAGATGCATGATTGATCGATGAAAGAACCACTCCTCTGTGCATGCAGGCTTTGAACGCAGCCGCTTCTGTTATTGCTTGCCCATGGGGGCAGCAACGCGACCACGGCCATCGCATGCCATGCACTTCTGTAACGTACGCCTGAGCGTGTTGTCGTATGCGCAGTCGTCGTATAAGGAAGCCTTCATCCGCCTTGGCTCGGAGGACTTTGGCCCGTTGACGCATCTTGGTGTCAGCTACAACCTCTTCGGCCAGGTAGGTTCGCAGACAAACCTTCCTGCATTTGCTGCCACAGCCATGCTCGTAATTAGTGACGCATGCACCAACTATGTACGCGAGTTGGCGTGGTTTGCGAAGCCACATCCTAGTACGCCACCACAGCAGCGAGCGCCGCGTCCTCGGAAATGTAGGCCAAGGGATGCCTATCTTAAAGCGTTCAGCTAGGACCGACTATCCCTTTCTTGCAGGGTCTCGGTGTCGGCCAAAGCAATGTTGGCCGCGCCAGTGCTTGTCGGCAACAGGCGCACACAGGCGCCTCCATGCGAGTGCTTCTGCCCGCCTGCAGGTGCGCACCTTCAGGGAGCATACACCTAACACCAGCGACTTGACCTTCACCGGCTTCTACAGCCAGGCCAGCAGAAACGGTAAGCGCCCAGCTTACACAGCTTGCTAGCCGACATAGCTTGACCCGCCTCTGTGCCGGTATCCGCTCACCACACACCCATTCAACACACCGCTTATGCGGTGGTATCATCCGGACCCAGAACCTAACAAACATCCGTTCCGTGCGCATGCTTCACACACGTGCTTTCAGGTTTCCCCACTAACCAGGCTATTGCCGTCCACACGAGCAAGGCGCTCAAGAAGGGGTACCCGTTCCAGTACAGGTAGATAGAGTAGTAGGTACAGACAGCCCTTGGCCTATGGCGGCTTGCGCCTTGCCGCATGCAACGCATGCATGTTGCGCATGCATTCTGCAGATGGACCGGTAAGCACTTGCATCAGCTAGCCTGTTGTTTTCGTACCTACTGGGCTACGCCGCTCGCATCCCGCCCAACGGCTCTTTGATAATGTAACGAAGCTCACGGGGCCACGCACCTGCCGTCGATACGCGCAGGGCCTTCGTGCGCACCGACCTGAGCCGGCCTCAGCTACCCGACTGGTCCGACGTCGAGACCGCCGCTCAAGACGACCCCAGCTTCGTGACGTTCACCACCAACTGTGGCTGCACGACGGAGAATCCCGGCGGGGGACCCGTGGACCTGCAGGTCAAGCAGGTGATGAGCTTGATCACGCTCAGGTAAGCGCCGGGGATAATGGTCCTGGGGCGCTGCTTGACAGCATATGCAACATACCAGTGGAATGGACGCCGGGAAGGTGTTAGCAAAGGTCTGAATGACAACAAGGTTTGTACCGGTGGTGTTCATAGTGTCCAGCCTATTAAGCCTACGCAGCCATGAGGGATATCTGGGCTACCGGTGTGCCTATACGGACGAGCGATGTTCGAGCCTGCTACTTGGGAGCCCGCACACAGGTGCTCATCCTGTTTTGACAGTTGATGTAGTCACTGTGTTGCGCGAACGCCAAGCAGCATCCCTAGTGAAACGGCGCATAATGGCGCTTGTGCCCATAGTGCTTTTAAGCTCAATCACCGACTTGGACCGTTTCTTATGGACTGCTGTCCATACATGTGCCCTCCGCTTCTTTCAGCTGGAGGGTCGGCAGCGCTTGCGAGACGGGTGTCAGCATCACCCGCAGCGTCGTTGGAGAATTCGTAAGTACCGTTATTCGCAGGCCTGCATTAGGTTCGAGGGATCACAAGCACGTGGTGTCTAATGGCAAGCAAGTTCGGCTGGCCAGACTGCTGAAGCAGGGATGCGCCTGTTGCTGATCAATTGCCTTGCTTATTCTGATTGCTGACTGATATGGAGCTAGCTTGAAGAATCGTTCAGGGGTGCAGTTGGTGCAGTTCTGGTGGCTCGGTAGTTCGTAAGGCTGCTCCATGCTAGCCCATCGTGCTCAGCCCCCTTACCACACGCGGGTTGGACCCAGCGTACAACTAGTACTACAAGCACAACTACTATTATTATATATTATAATATTTTTAACTTTTTATGAATGTTGTTTTTTTCTTGTTACCATTTTTGTTGTCATTTTTGTATTGTTTGTTTTTGTAGCTACTATTGTTTTTGTTGATTGTTTATGTTTGTTATCATTTTTGTCATCTTTATTGTTATCATTATTGTTATCATTTTTGTTTTTACTGTTGTTATCATTCCTATTGTTATTAGTATCATTAGTTTTAGTCTTAATGCTACTAGCATTGGTTTTATCATCATTGTTAGCGTTATCATTACAAACATTTGTTGTTATTGCTAAGCTGACTTATTATTGTTATTGCTGTTGCTTTATCATTATAGTTTGTTGAGTATTAGTATCTTTGTTTTGTTATTGTTTTTGTTATTGTTCTTGTTTTCATTCGTGCAGTTGCCTTTGGCGCCACGGCAGGCACGACCCAACACGATGATATGTCTGCGTTGCATGCGCATGTAATGCTCCGGTTGTGGGCCGCAACCTTGTAGGGAGACGTGGTGTACAACACCACCACGGTGGCGCAGCTATCCATCAACCTGGCCTGCGGCATGCTGTATAGGCCCAGCAAGACCGAGTTGGATGAGGATATTCAGCGGGACAACCTGCAGGTAGGTGGTTGAGCGAGTGCTGTTACCCGCCAACTGTGAAACGGCGGTGCGCTATCTGCACCGAGCGAGAAGCCAAGTTGTTCGAGCTCGTAGTAGTGGGGCTCCGCCAGTGATGTGCTCGTCGTTATGTTATGTTACAGGGCTACCCGATACGAAGCATGGAGGTTCAGAGTAGTTCACGACTCCGCGCAACACACACAGCCCTCATCACACCATGGCATGGATCTTCCCCCGCCGCTTCCCAAGCCACGAATTCTCCTCCACACACCAACAAGGAATGTCAACCAAACCAAAGTTGGTAGTGGGAATCGAACCCGCGACCTAGGGGTACCATCAAGGATGATCAACTTATACAAAGACGGCACCAGGCCTAGCACCCAAGCGACGGGGGAACTAATCCAAAGACGGCACCAGGTCGTTGACACCTGCTACTGTCACAAGCATTTGCTAGTAGCAACACTTTCCTCAACAGCCCAGCCCGGCCTTTTTGAGAGAGCAGCGACCTGCTTCCGGCCCTGCAGATCGGCATCACCTACCGTTACTGTGTGGTGGTATCGAGCGACGTGGACAGCGTCTACAACATGGACCCGCAGGTGCGTGGTGAACAAGGGCCGCTAGTTGGCACACGCAAGCTTGAGCCTCTGAGGTTCTCGGTGCCACTGGTATGATCAGGAAGCGTTGTCTTTGAAGGCGCTTCAATCATGGAACAACGCATTACCAATCCCGGAAGCAAGACGGCAAGGCATAATCACTTATCACTGGCCCCTTGCTTGCATCCCCGCTTGTTACCGCTGCAGGACCCGCTCACCTCGGCGCGCTTCTTCAGCGAACCGGTGTGCCGCGACGTCAAGGTCCAGTGGACCGCGTACGTCAACGGCGAGGTGAGCACATATCATAACACAGCAGAGACATAGCAGCTGACACCTGCTGGTTATGTCGGCGTACAGCACGGCCCTCAGGCCTTTGGCGCCTTTTGCGCATCGATGACCCCCAGCAGACTCGCCAGCAGGAGATGAAACCTGCTGACCAAGGCAGTATCGGCATTTGAAGGGGATTAAGGGGATAACGACTGCTTTTCGGAGGTTACGGAGTCGCGCCTAGTTCAGCTCGGCGACGTTTCCTTCGTCGACACAGGAATTTCGTCCAGCGTATGGTTGTCACTCTTGTAATCCGTATCCCATGAGTTTTGGTTGTTCCTACCCGGCCGCTCCTGCTGAGGCGTATCTTTCAACGAGTACTACTGTCTTCTCCGGCAACCGCGTGCAGGTCAAGACCATGTTCAGCACGCCTTCGCCCAATGCACGGTTGACGGCGCGTATCCTTGGAAGCTCTTACGCCGTGAGCACAGTGTCCGACTCGTCTGGAAAATTCAAGCTGCCACTGCAGGTCTGTATGTCCCCGAACTACCCGAACGGAAAGGTCGTAATCGCCCTGAACTTCCGAACGCGCCACGATCAACGCTGGTTCCTGGAGGCTAAAAACATTAATAGCAATCACAATCACAACAACAAGGCAGTTCTTAGTTCAGAGTTTCCTGACTCGGCGCACTCGACTCGATTACGGACTCGACTCAGTTTCCAAGAGTTGGTTGGCTTGACTCCGACTCGACTCGACCAATGGAAATTGCGCCAACAATAGCTACAACAACGATGATGATAATGATAACAATAATCATAACGATTAGTTGTTTCTGTTATCATTAGTATAAGTTTTAGTGTTATCGGTGTTTTTTATTGTTACAACCTTTGTACCGCGTGCGTTTGTCGGGATGGCTGCTGCGGTGGGCGAGGGTCGGGGTGCCCACCTCCACCGTGGCCTTCCATCCGTGTGGGAACTTGGTTGCTTGAACGTCCATTCTGCTTGGCCAGTGCTATGTATGGAGCGTAACCGTGCACGGGGCCACAATGCGCGTTCCGCATTGGTGCTTCTTGACAACCTCTTTTCTCACGGTCACGTGAGGTTGCCAAAGTAACCAAATTGCTTTTGACACTGACGGGGGACGGGGGGCAAAAGCAACTCGCAACCCTAACTACCCCGCCGACCGATGCAACCACCACCGCAGGCCGATATCCCTGACTGCAAGCCCCGCTCCATGCCCGAGAAGTGCCTGACCCAGGTGGTGCGGCTGACGGCCAGCAAGCGCACCAAGCTGCGCAACAACCGCATCATCCGCCATGCGTTCTCAAGCAACAAACAGTTAGGCGCCCGCCAGGACCTGTTGATAAAGCATCTGCAGGACACACCGATGAACGCGGCTGCCATTGATGAGACTTCCCTATCCGATCAGCGGAACATTCAGGTGCGTGCAAGCGCCGTCAAGTAGTGCTGTACGAATACGGGCGTCCCGACACAATACCCGACAGAGTACGCTTACACGTATCAGGCGTTCGATGACATCCCTGCATTCTGACACAGGATCTGGTCGCCCGACATAAATGCTGCCCAAGCACGGGGCCCTGCTGCCTAGGCTAAACCTTGGGTGCAATGTGCTGGCACGGCTATCTAGTGGCAACGGTGTTCACTGCACGGCTGAGTTGGATAACAAAGGAGGTTTGCGTTTCCATCTGTGCAGTTGGCCAGGGAGCCCGGCCAACCCTAGGATTCGACCAGACGCGCGGCTGCGGAATCTCCGGCGCGAGGGTGTGCGCTGTACGCGTAGCAGATAACACGACCCTGGCCTGTGGCGTTACGGATGATGACGGTTCATTCGTCACGGGCGTTGGCATCGGCAGCGTTGTGCGGCTTGATGTCAAGTATGCTAACCACTCGTTCACCTACCAGCTGCCAACCAAGTACATGGTGCGCGTGATGGATGCTTGACGGGCGGGCGGTTCTATCCTGCCGCACCAACCACTTGCTGGTGCTATGCAATCGGCAAGTCCGTAAGGGCCCATGGTCGCTGCTGCTGTTTGTACACAATATTGCAGCAGTTTATGCTTGCATGCGGCCACGCAAACCGGCTGCCCTTTGCACTGCAACTCCTCCACCCGACCGCTGATGCATGTGAACGGGTGACCTTACAACATGTTTCCATCCGGTTCCGTATTGCTGCACGTGTGAATCGAGCTTCAGGAAAGGCATGCTACTGCTGCCGTCTCAACCGCCTCACGCACGCAGGTCGATGAAGGTGGTGTGTTTGAAGTCATGGAGCCCATCTACGACGTGGACATCCGCAACACTGAGACGCGCAATGTCAGTGTTGCCCTGCTTGGCGGCTTGTGCCAGCTCAACCTCGGACAGGCCCTCGTCGAGTTCAACGCGTATGGTTGCTACGCGCAAAACGACCAAAGGCCGGTGCGTACGTGTGTAGGTATTGTAAGTACATGATTCATGAAGTGCAAAAAAAGGGAAACGTTACGCTTGGGTCATACCCGCGTGTGTTAAGGGGCCAGAGGTGATGAGCCGTCAGCAGGGCTCTGCGGCTTTACAAATCCGCCTGGCACCATCCTTTTCCATGCTCTCGGTCATGGCGCCGGCATGTTCGGCTTGATCCGGCTACGGGCATGCTCCGCTCCGCCCACTCCCTCCGCCTGGTCGGCAGCATAGCCCCCGCCTCTAAGGGTGGTCAACTATGCCCAGGACGGCATTTCCCCCCGCAAGTAGAAAGTTGCAGGTTCAAGGATTTGAACTCGCAACCTCCCGATCCATAGCGATGTCACCAATGACATTAGCACTTTGAGTCCCGGCCAACTCGGACCTTTGGGGGGATGAAGTGCACTAGGTGTGGAGCCGTCATCATGCGCCGGGGCGTGTGCGTGGCGACGATGTGCGACGCAGCGTGAAAGCCCGTACCATGCACATCCCCGTCCGTAACCTTGAACGTAACCCAAATCGACCCGTGCCAACACTTCCTACTGCAGTGGCAGCGGCGCGTAACCGTAGGATCCGACCCTGCGGACCCCGACGGACCAGAGGCAGCACCGTACACTACCTTCCAGCTTCCGGCTCTGACCTGGCTCATTTCGTTTGTTGAGCTGGCCAACCCTCTAGACGGCCTCAACCGCGACGCTGTCCAAGAGTACCTCAGCAAGACGGCACAGGTGCTGCCCGTGTATAGCGTTCCTGCGTGTGTGTATGCTGCTAAAACTCGTGCGAGTCGCACCGCTCGGCAAACAGGGCGCCCGGCTCCTGCCTGCGCCCGTAAGCGCATCACAGAGCTACATACATTGTGCACCGCCACCCGCGATGGTTGGGCTGACGCCTCGAGGTACCAACCTCACTCGAGGGGCCAGCCAGGGGCTGGGGGGCGTCGGTGTGTAATGTCAGTGGCGGGGGTAGTTGCCCCGCTAGTAGGGCCCTGGAAAAGGCAGTGAGTCCCATCATTTGACGGGAGAAATTACATCCTCCTGGAGGCCGAGGGTCCAAGTTTTGCCCGGCTCGGCGACATTCGGTGCTGACTGGCTGGGAAAGGTATGTGTTAGGGCATGCATGCGTCGTGGGAGGGCTCCCGGCAGAATCAGTAGTAGAACTGGCCGTCGCCGCTGGCATCGTGAAGGGGGCTTTGCAAGGGAGCTCCGCCCCCAGGCACGTTGGTGCCTGGTGGGCGGGTCTGGCACTGGGAAGGCCGCAACGAAGCAATCCACAGTCCCCTTTGACACACAAGGTCTTGGCCCAGAATGGCGCAACGTTACTCTTTTGTACGTGTAGTTGACGAAAGTCACCAACTTGACATCGGTCAACGACAAGACCGAGGTGTCGACCGCTGTTTTCCAGTACATTGCGCCGACCGAGATTGATCTAAGGATCTGCTTGGCGCCTTCAGCCGCCTCAAACTTTACCCTTGTGGGATGCGGCCGCTTCGCGCTTCAGAGTGCGTGCCAGGACGGAGCTCAGGTGACCGGGGATGTGGATTTCCTTGTCCTGCGCGAACCGGACCAATGATGCCACTCAGGTGTGATTCCATGTTGTGCGATGGGTTCTTATTCGACAGACGATGCTGCACCTACCGGCAGGTTCTTGCTTTCACGACAGCCTGGCTGACTGAGCAGCCCCGCCGCACGATGCCGTACGGTACGGTCATGAGCTGTTGAAACCACAAAAGGCTTCTGTTTCGTATTGAATCATATGCCCTGGGTGTGATACGTGATGCCGCTGCAGGACATGTACAGCAAGGTTTGGGACGCCTTTAGCCCACCCGACAGCGCGTTGATCCAGAAGGAGGTTGTGACGCTGAAACAAGGTGGGATGGCCGCACTCTGATCCAAGCTGCCACAACCAGCACGAGGCGCTGCTGGTCCATTATTGTGTCGCTGATCACGGTGCAGGGGCCGCACACGTTTTCCGTAAGCTTCGACCCACTGCACTGACGTGCATCTATCTTCGACGCAGGTGGCGAGTACACGATGCATTTGAACCTCTACCAGCAGTACGGCAGCTCGCCCAAAGGACGCTGCCGCAACGTACAGAGCAGCGTGTTTATTCAGGTCAGTCAGCCGTGCACTGAGTGCGGCAAACCAGTTGTTGCGCAGGTTCGGAGCATGCAGCGTATGCCGACGTACGGTACGGGCAATGCCTCCGCCAGGAGCCTGTTACGTAATTGCTAACGGTGTCCCCAGCCTTAGTGCACGTCGCCGTGCTTGAACATGCAGAGGTTGCCGATCGTCGAAGGCTTTACATGTGAGGCCACACTGCATTGGCATGTGGTGATTTTGATGTTTTGTGATCGACTGCGGGCGGGGAACGTTGTGTGTGTAGATGAATTCCATTTCAGCCAGTTCGGCTTTGACTCGTTTCCACTCGCGAACCGTGCGCATACATTCCGTTCCCGCTCCATTTCGTCTCCTCTTGGCTTTCGTTTCGTAGCTGTCTGACCGCTTAACAAGCGACCCGCCGCTCCCATACATGTAACAATCCTACCTACTACATGAAGTACTCCCTCGGATTCTCAGCCCTCTTGTTGATTGTGTTCCCAACAGGACACAATCAGTGGCCTCGGCCAGGACAACACATGTTCGCCCTTGGGCGGCGGATGCAGGCAAGATCGCTGGCATCAATCGATGTGTGGCATGATGATGCATGGACTTGCCAAACGCACTCCCGCCTGCGGACAATGCGCGTGTCGGTCTCACAGGAAGGATATTGCGGCGCGGCGTGGGTCATTTGTGCTCAATGTGATAAATGGTTGGTTGATACCGGCCGGGGAAAGGGGACCAGGCTGCTCCAAGGAACACATACACCGCCTGCCAATGATACCAATGATACTCGGGACTGGTGTACGTCGCGGCTTCGCACGTGCAGGCCCGAAGTGACCTTCAACGAAACCGCCAACGCGACCGAGTACTTCCACGGCATCAAGCCCGCCGTGCCCAACTTTGGCACGCTGACCGCCTACGCGGTACCTCTTGTGGTGATTGTCGTGACACCAGCCTGGCCAGCACGCTCCTTCCTACTGTTCTCCATCACCAGCGGCGTGGAGTCGCGCGCCGGCACTGGCTACGTTGAGATTCCTATTCCGTGCCGCTCCTCATCCTGCGTGATCCACCGGGTTAGTTGCGCTCTTCGCAGATGCGCAAGACCCTCCACCATCCCCTCTCTGTCTGCAATGCCACTGCAGCGGTATCGGTGGCAGTAGCCTGCTGTGCTGAAAGCGATGTTTGCATGTTTGCATGTTTGCATGTTTGCGCAAACAATTTGGCAAATAAAAGCATTCCTCGAATGTGTAGCAGAGTGGTGAGTAGCACATGCATAGGGCAAGAGGCGGAACAAGAAGCAAGAAGCGGAAGCATGGGACTATTGTACCACAGTTATGCTGGGTCTAACATCAGTAATGTATACAAGCGACGACTGCTACAACTACAGGAGGAGGTCACATAATCATAACAATAACAATTAAAATGATAACAGTAATAATTATAGAAATAATTATTTTAATAGTTATTACCATAAATATGGTTTTTATATTTATTACATTTATAAAAATATTGTTATTTTTATTGGTGTTATAGTCAACGTTACGCATGGTCAAACCCGCGCGTGTTAAGGGGGCTGGGCACGATGGACTCGCACGTAGTGCTCATCTTACGACGATACCCAAAGGGTATCTACCCAGCCACCAGAGGAGGAGGTCACAGGAGTGCGATCTAACGAGCCCGGCGCCCGTGACACAAGCTTGCCCTTTGCAATACCCGTTACGAAAACCTTGGCTGCAAGAACATCATTTGGTGGCTGGATAGTTCGTAAGGCTGCTCCATGCTAGCCCATCGTGCCCAGCCACCTTAAGACACGCGTTGTTGTTATGATTATTGTTATTGCTATGATTACTATTACTATTCTTGTTATTGTTTTTATTGTTATTGTATTGTTGTTATTGTTGCTATTGTTATGCTTGTTGCTGTTGCTGTTGTTAGTGTTTTTTGATATTATGATATCATATTTCTTATGATTATGATAGTTATCGTTTTTATTGTTATTGTTATCATGGTTGTTGTTGTTATCAATGTTATGATTGTTGTTATATCTCTTTTTGTAATTGACTGTGGTTATGAAAATGATGACGACTGATTGTTTTAATGTTTCTATGACTATGATTGATGGTTACTGTTTTTCTGATTATGATTGTGTTTGTTTCTGTTGTTTGTATTGTTTTTGTTGTTCATCATTTCTATGTATGCAACAACAACATGAAGCACACATCGGCGATGCCTCCCCAAACAAACTAGGCACTTACCACTTACTACCGTTTGATGTATGCACGTCTTCAGGTGATGGAAGCTCTGCCTCGATCTCGAGCAGTATCTCAACGGCAGTGCAGCTAACGATGAAGCATAATGACGAGGCAAAGTGCGGCCAGCCCACGAAGTACACTGGCATCCCCCGAACCCGTCAAGTCCTTAATTTGGGTAAGTCATTGCGACGCACCGATTGCATGGTTCACATGCCAGCAGTGCCTTGTAAGAGCTGCGTTTGCATCGGCCGCCGTGCGCGAGTTTAGCAAGTTCGTCGCTCACTGATGCCAGCAAGGAATGCCAAACGAAACGTTCTTCCCTAATCTGGCTGTGCGCAGGGGTTAACCAGCTTGTCTCCTTTGTACAAGCTAGGCAAGATTGCCTTGCTCGGCACTGCGATCGCTAACACAGTGGATGTCGTGAGGTCCATTGAAGGAGGTCTATCCGGGACCGACCATGTGCAGCCGTACGTTGGCCCCGGTTACAAGGACGGTCCTACCATTCTGGACGACGTCTTGAAAGGGACTGGCATGTAAGCTGGACAGCGATGTTCTTGCAAACACGTTTCACCCTTCTTCAGGAAACCAAGTTGGTTACCTTGCATGCACACGTGCGCTGGACCGGAGACACAAGCTACCTTCGTGGCACAAGTTGTGCTTCGCCTGCATGGCCTATCGCCGGTTCTGGCTTGCATGATTGAAATGCCTGGTGGCTGGGTAGATACCCTTTGGGTATCGTCGTAAGATGAGCACTACGTGCGAGTCCATCGTGCCCAGCCCCCTTAACACACGCGGGTTTGACCATGCGTAACATTATTATTATTATTATTATTATTATTATTATTATTATTATTATTATTTTATTATTTTTATTATTTTTATTGAAATGGCCCACTTGAATGATACGTGCCGAGCTGAAGCCGACGGTGGCTGTATCACGCGATACCACTCTAGCTGCTGTGATGGATGCACGTGCGACGTATGAACCGTGCACACCCCGCGAACTCCGGCCCGGCCCGGCCCGGCGCACGCAGAGCCAGCAACGAGGCAACCAAGCAGCTCGTGGCCCAGGAGCTGGGTGGTCTGGGCGACTCAGAGGTAGGTGCACGGCCCGGCCAGCACGGTGCGGACTATGCACCTCAAACAGCGCGCAGCTGATGGATCGCCGTTGCTTGTGCCGGTACAGCACAACGCACAGTGTTTCGGGCGAGGTCTTGCAAAGTATCGCCCTTGATAGAGCTTTCTGGGATTCGGTAGTTTAAAGGAGAAGGGACAGACACCTGTTGCATCGACATATATAGCCAAAGGAAAACTTTCCTCTGCACACTCTCCATGGAGAGGTACTATCTCTCCAGAGCCATGTGCATAGTCGGTATCCGGCCTCTCCGGCCTCTCCGGCGTCTCCGGCGTCTCCGGCGTCTCCGGGTTCTCCGGCGTCACCGGCCTCTCCGTCCGGCCTCTCCGGCATCTCCAGCGCCTCCGGCGTCTCCGGCGTCTCCGGCCTCTCCGGCGTCTCCGGCCTCTCCGGCGTCTCCGGCGTCTCCGGCCTCTCCGGCCTCTCCGGCCTCTCCAGCCTCTCCGGCCTCTCCAGCCTCTCCGGCCTCTCTGGCGTCTCCAGCGCCTCCCGCGTCTCCGGCGTCTCCGGCCTCTCCGGCGTCTCCGGCCTCTCCAGCCTCTCCGAGGCTGGAGAGGCTGGCGAGGCTGGCGAGGCCGGAGATGCCGGAGACGCCGGAGAGGCCGGAGACGCCGGAGAGGCCGGAGACGCCGGAGACGCCGGAGAGGCCGGAGACGCCGGAGAGGCCGGAGAGGCCGGAGACGCCGGAGAGGCTGGAGAGGCCTGGCCGGAGACGCCGGAGAGGCCGGAGAAGCCGGAGAGGCCGGAGACGCCGGAGACGCTGGAGACGCCGGAGAGGCCGGAGACGCCGGAGACGCCGGAGATGCTTGATGCCAGGGAGGGTTCCCCTTCCGTTCATGAGTCTCCGTACTGGCACAGGCAGGGAGCCAGGGGCCTCTCCGGCCCCCAGCCGCGGAGAACAGGGCGGTGGCTCCCAGGCCGTCTCCAGACGTCTCCATGCATCTCCAGGAGAGCTTTGCTCTCCGCCATCCATATGACCGACGCGCTTTAGTCGTTGACCGTGCAGCAACCACTCAATGTTGGGACATGTTAGACATGTTGGTGACAGTTCGAGGAGTAGCACGGACAGCTTTCTGTTTGGTTGCGACCAATAAGCCAACCAGCACGCTAATAAAACCAATGCTGGCACCAAAGCTACTTCCAGCATTCCAAGCGCTGAACACGTGTGCGTAATCGAACATCTTGTGGAGTCTATCGAGATCAACTAGATCAACATTAATGGTTAGGTCAGGGGTCGGGGGTAGAGCCCCGGGTGCTGCCCCCAATGTAGACATTTGCTTGGATACACATGCCTCTGGTGGCTGGGTAGTTCATAAGGCTGATCCGTGCTAGCCCATCGTGCCCAGCCCCCTTAACACACGCGGGTTTGACCCAGCGCATTGCTGTCATTGTTATTGTTGTTACACATGCCTCTTTCGACAGGCAGCACGGCCGACTCGGCCGAGCTCTGCGAACCTAGTTCGGGTCCTCGTTCCTCCTTGCAGAGAAAGTATGTTCTGGCCAAGTCGATCCGGAGAGCCAGCCAATCCACCGAGATCCAGCTCCAAAATCTCGCCTTCGCTTTCGCCAAGGTAAGCCAGGCACTCCCCATCCGTCCCCATGCCGCGTTTGTTCCTGCAGCCGGCGCCGTGGGGCGCTATGTGCAAAGGCTGCCAGTCGAACGTACGTCCTGCTCCCAATACTTCACCAAATGGCGTCTTGAGCATCCAAGGCAAGCGCCGGCCCGGCGCCCGGCCATTTCCTTGCAGGACCCGTACGCTATGGATGCCAACAACAAGTTCCAAGCCAACCTGCCGTCCACGGTACCACTCAAGTACAAGCCGAGTTACCCATTTCCCGACTTCCCACTGCAGCCTTATGCGTACAACCCCAAGGTGTTGGTAAGTCTTGTCCAGGGCTGCAATTTCAGCCATCCATCAGCACCAACTTCTCCTTGACGGATCTGCAACATGTTGAAGCAGGCATCGTGAGCGCTTTTTGAAGGGGGTTCAACGACGAATCAATCAATCTCGCTGATACCCGGCGCACTTGACATTGTGTCATTTGCAGGAGCCTCAATGCCAGGAGAACAAGTTTTCGATCGGTTACAGTCTGGAAATCGAGCCCTGCTTCTGGTTCGGCTGGATTGTGGAGGCTGGTAAATGCCTCGATATCATCTCAGACTCAGGTGAGGGGCCAGACAAGCGACACCCTGCGCAGCAACGTGTGAAAAGGTGGGCTGCTTGCATTGCTTAACCAGCAGGGCATCGCAATCCTAAACTGTGGCTCTACGGCTTTTGCAGTCAACGTCACCCCGTTGACCATTTTGCGCAGCGGGCCCGATCACTCAAACCGGCTGAAGCTGAAGAAAAGTCCAACCGCTAGGCACGCCTATCCATACATCTTGGTGCTAGCATTTAATCCAAACCGCTGTCATCGGTATGGTCATACATGAAAACAGTTCAGGACAAGGTGTGAAAGTGTATAAGGAGGGTGCAGCATGGGAGGTGCGACCCAGGTGCAACGCGTCCGCAGACGCGGACGCGCCGCGTCCCACTGTGCGCCACAGCCGGTGGCACAAGGTAGCTCGGCACGACACAAGGCTCCGCAAGGCAAAGGACAAGAGCCACACAACGACTCTTGTACACAGACTGACCAAACTACACGATTACACGCGCACACACACACACACACACAGAAGAAGAAGAAGAAGAAGAAGAAGAAGAAGAAGAAGAAGAAGAAGAAGAAGAAGAAGAAGAAGAAGAAGAAGAAGAAAGAAGACACACACGATCTGATCCACACCCCACAAGGCTGTACGGCGGCTCCTTCCAGGGCCGTACAACTTTGCTAGTATTGCTTGCTAGTTGATCCAAATCGATGTGTTTAGTTGTCCACAAATACACGTTGGATGGCTACGTCATGTGCTAACCTAGGTATGTAATAGTAGGTTCGTTACATGGGGGCGGTAGGCCGCTTGTGAGACGTCGAGCCACGGCCCACGAATGCGAAAACGAGAGTATGTGATGTGTGCAGCACGCATGATACCCCGTACTGACCGCCTTCCCCAAACAATCAAAACCACACACACGCGCACGTCTGTCTCTGCAGGCACATTCGGTTTGAAGAGCTCTACCTCTTGGTGAGTGATTGCGTCGCTGGTTCATCAAGGATCCGTGTGGCATCGAGACCACTGATGCTCATGGGCTGTTCATCTCGCCCCAGCCTTTCCGTTGTGCCTTCCAATAGCTGGCGACTCCCATTTCTGAACTACCGACGTCACATGGTGGTTAATATGGCGAGCCCCCTGGTGGTTGCCTTGCCGCAGGTACAACACGGAGGAGGAGGAGGACTCCTACCAGGTACATGCACCTTATGCGAGTACATCGCGCCCAGTCTCCTCAACGACCGCGGGTTCGACCACGCGTAGGTTTGTTGTTAAATCTATCAGGTACAGCCCCATTCGAGGGTTTTGAGGGCCGGAACCCTTCCTTGACCAGCTTCAATGCGTAGCACGTGGCCGCCTTCAGCTCGCTGCTTTGTCCCCCCCCCCCCCACCTGCGGCAGCGCTCGCTCAGCTGGCTCATGGGCGTGTACCGCTTCAGTACTCATTTTGTGTCCCACTGTGTAAGGATCCCCAAGCATAGGTGCTGGGTTCAGGAAAAGGGAAACACTTGGCGCCATCCTTTTCCATGCTCTCCCCCCCCCCAAAGGTCCAAGTTGACCGGGACTCATAACGCTGATATCATTGGTGACATTCCTATGGATCGGGAGGTTGCGAGTTCGAATCTTCGAGCCTGCAACTTTCTACTTGCGGGTGAACTAATGCCGTCCTGGGCGTGTTGACCACCCTTTGAGGCGGGGGCCATGCTGCCAAGCAGGCGGAGCGGAGCGGAGCATGCCCGTAGCCGGAAAAGCCGAACATGCCGGCGCCATGACCGAGAGCGTGGAAAAGGATGGTGCCGGGCGGATGTGTAAAGCCGCAGAGCCCTGCTGACGGCTCATCACCTCTAACACCTCTGGCCCCTTAACACACGCGGGTATGACCCAAGCTTACGTAACGTTTCCCCTTTTTGGCCCGCCTTTCACTGGACCCGCCGGGAAGCGACCCACGTACCGCAGCAAACGGTGTGGGGCGTGGTCCAGGGAAAGGACGAGAAGTCGTCTGTAAAACACTAGGCCCGTGTTGACACCGTGTTACCATGGCCATGTCCACATGGATGTGTCACACGGCACCGTGTGCGTCCGTGTTGACACGGTGCGGTGTTGACATGGGCCGCCGCCGTGTTGACACGGTGGACGGCCATGTTGCGACGACATGGTATCGTGTTGAACACCGATTGCTACCGTGTTGGACATGTCAACACGGTGGCTGGCCGTGTTTCAACATGGCATCTTGTTAACACGGACCCCAAAACATGGTGCCATGTTGACATCGTGTGAGTGGAAGAACCTCGCGTGGTCTCGGTACTTGTGACTAATGATGGAGCCAAGAAGCCCTAGCCCAGGCAGGGCGCGAATGCCCACCGAAGTTGTCGCCAGTGCGCTGGCGGAAAGGAGAGATGAGCGGGTGCGCTGTGCTATGTTGTTCGTGTGTTCGCCGCTTGCTAGTTTGGATATGGAACCCAGTGGCAAGCAGCAAGTGTTGCGGCAGAAGCAATGGACAGCTGATGATGTCGCGCAAGCAGAAGCCGCTACAATCCGGGTAGCCCAGCTACGGACCGACAGGAAACGTCCTGTGACGCCCCGATTTGTATTAGAAGAGCTGCAGCGGACCACCTGCACGAGGCTGCAGTGCACTTTGCAGCCGCTCACGAATTTCTTCGCGAAGGACAAAGATGCCACTCGGATACGGCAAGCCGCTGAGGCTGCGCGCGCTGCATCTGAACCTGCGGAGCGAAGCGCAGTTCGTGGAATATGTAGCGCTCCAGCAGAGCACTCTTTCTTACGGGTTCTCAGGGAATGCGTGGTTACGGGCGGCGATCTTTTGGACTTTTTGCCCTCAACCGTGTGGCAGCATGTGCAGGACGTTGGCGTCAGCAAGTGGAAGGTTGCAGCAACTGCAAGGTACTGTGCAAGGCAGCAACCCATCAAACACGAGCCTGGCCGTCCAGCGAACGGACCTGTGCCCCACAGCGAGCACGAAGATGCTTTTTGGCCACCAGCAACGCTGCGTCGCTGGCACCATGCTTGCCGCATGGCTTCAATAAGATGCACGGCGGAGTGCCGTATAAAGACACTGCGTCAGCTGGCTGTACCGTGCCGCGCACATCAGTGCAGCATCGCTGGTGTGACGAGCTGGGATGGCGCAACATCCGTGTACCTTTGTACGCATAACAATAAAAACAAAACAATCGCTGGGTCAAACCCGCGTGTGTTAAGGGGGCTGGGCACGATGGGCTAGCACGGAGCAGCCTTACAAACTACCCAGCCACCTGGGAAACCAGGAAGATGGGGGCGCCTAGCCGGCGTCCCCTGGGCGCCGCCGCTTGCCGCCGCGGGCCTGCCCCGGGCCTACCTTTGTGCGCATGTCTGGCGTCAGCTACGCGGTACGTGTACGCGCATGCTTGTGGCTGCGAGCAGCACCTGGGACCGCACCCTGGGTGCGGGTAGTGTGCTGGCAGGGCAGCCCATCCACATAAAGCACTCTAGTTTAGTTTCAAGATGATGCGGTTGCGTGGAGCTATATGAACGTGTCGTAGGGTTGCTTTTTATTTGGTCCCTTGTACCGCCCGTGTCGGTGGGTTTGCAGTGTGGGGTGTTGCAGCCTCCCTCCCACTCGCCCCTGTCAACCGGCCGCGAAGCATACTTGCAGTGCCGGCGTGGCATGTATGCTCTAGGCGACCATGCAAAGTGTTTGCGCGCCGTTCCGTGGCCCAAACGGCTCGGATCAGGGCCCATGCAGGGGTAAACCTATGTGCGGCGAACGCATCCACGCCGCGGTCGGTTGCGCCTAGTAACCTAACCAAACCTAATTGCCCACATTCCTAGCTAAGAAACATTGCAGGGCAAACGCCCTGTACAATATCTGTTAGGTTCCTCGGCGCTTGGTTGTGGGGCCGCCAATATCGGCCATTTTCATATACAGGCAATGCCCTCCTGAGGAGTTCCTCCCCTCCTCCCCTTTCGGGCAGGTCCTCCTTTTGACGCGTCAACAACCGTCCTGTAAGGCGGGCCACCAAACCCGCTAGGGTTTGAGGTCGATGACAATCGACGCCTTTTTTCCATGCTCTCGGTCATGGTGCCGGCATGTTTGGCTTTTCCGGCTAGGGGCATCTTTCCCCCCGCAAGTTGAAAGATGCAGGAACTCGCAACGTCGCAATCCATAGCGATGTCACCAATGACATTCGTACTACTATGAGCCCCGGCCAACTGGCCTTCTTTGGGGCGATGGCTACTGTGTTGGTGCAACCATGATTTTGAGGCGCAACATCTATGTGCACGAATGGCTCACTGTGCTGTTTGCCCAGCTATTTGCCCTCGCTCACCGCCACCTGGTGACCGCAGCTGACCATTAGTCGCGCAGAGGGCTTCTCAACTCCGGGTTCATCGGATCCTTGGTACATGAACGGCCCCGAGGCGGACATGATCCTGGCACCCACCTTCTCCATTATGTTCCAGCTATCGGTAAGGACATGCGGTTGACGAGCGGCGTGTACTTTACAAAGCTCATCAATGAACGTGGCACCCGGGGGCATTGGAGGTAACGCGGCCTTACCAGCAGGCCGACGGGGCACACTGACCCCGCCACCTTGAAGGACCGGAAGTTGGCATCCATGGAACACCAGCCTCTGTAAACGCTGCAGACCTGTGCCTGTAGCTGGCATACTCAAATGCTGCAGCAATGCGATGGATGTTCGTGCACCTATGCAAAATCGGCTAGACAGCGCACTGCTCTGTCCCGTCCGTTAGAACAGACGGTACTCTCGTTTCCGTGGTCAACAGGATAAGCTGAGCTTCAACACATCCACCTGCACCGTCAGCACCGATATGGGCGTTCCCAGTTGGCAGATAAAGCAAGATATGGATGGAACATCGTGGCACAGGTGCGGCCATGGTGTAGTCTGGTGCCCACACTATTGATAGTGACAACAGTACGCAGAGGCGAACTCCGCATCTACTGGGCCTGGGCACGCCTCTTCTGTAGTGCAGTATCGGGGCCTTGCCCCGTTGTTTGGGTGCTAGGCATGGTAGGCATGGCCTGGCTTGGATGTGTTGATAACCCCTTGATGTTTGTTTTAGATCGCGGATTCCAGTTTTGGCTGACATTCCTTGCTGGTGCGCGGAAGACAATTTGTGGCTCGGGAAGTGGCGGGGGGAGATACGTGATGTCCGATGCAAGGATGTGGTGAGTGAGGGCGTGTGTGTGTGTGTGCGTGCGTGCGTGCGTGCGTGCGTGCGTGCGTGCGTGCGTGCGTGCGTGCGTGCGTGCGTGCGTGCGTGCGTGCGTGCGTGCGTGCGTGCGTGCGTGTGTTGTGTGTGTGTGTGTGTGTGTGTGTGTTGCGAAGCGGCAAGCTAAGGAAAAAGGGAAACGTTCTGTTTGGGTACCCGCGTGTGTTAAGGGGCCAGAGGTGATGAGCCGTCTGCAGGGCTCTCCTTTTCCATGCTCTGGGTCGTGGCGCCGGCATGTTCGGCTTGATCCGGCTACAGACATGCTCCGCTCCGCCTACTCGCTCCGGCCGCCTGGTTGGCATTATAGCCCCCGCCTCTAAGGGTGGTCAACTATGCTCAGGAATCGCAACCTTCCGATCCATAGTGATGTTACCAGTGACATCAATGACATTAGCACTATGAGCCCCGGCCAGAAGCGGTCAACTTAGTCAACTACTCTGAACCTCCTTGGTTCGTATCGGGTAGCCCTGCCTGCAACATTGCATTCACATCACCCAGCCACGGCTCCTGGTGTACAGGTCCTCCAGCGCCGGACCACCACTGAGAGCGTGTCTATCTGGGCACTTTATCGACTTTGTCATGGCTTACGAGCATGGCTTGAGTGACTTTAGCCCCAGGCACGATGTGCCGGCTGTGTTCCCATGCTTCTCCTCAACGATTATAGTCACCAGTACGTAAAGCTGCGCTAGCTGCTGTCCACAGCCACTCTACATCCCACGTAAGTTCCCCGCCTTTTCCCAATTCCTGACTGTAGCGTGTGGCACATCAAGAACGTTATCATCCCAGACCTCTTGGCGCGCTACGCTTCTGAAGTCAACCGGACGTCTACGGACACCAGCATATCAGACGAGCAGCGTCAGTTTGTACTGAACAACGTTCAGCAGGTGCACGGCCACTAAGAATCAACAACCAGGAACGAGTTATTGCTTAGGAAACACTGTATTTGCAGAGCTGGCCATGTTTACGGGCTAGGAAGTTCTCTGAATCAGGTCTTTGACCAGAGCTTGATATGTAGCCCGGCGTTTGAGTGGTAATACGTGGTAATCGTCAACCTGCTACGGTCAGGGTCTATTTGTACAGGTGGTCTGCCTAGTCTGCCGCAAACCGTCGCCTGGAACTTCCCGCGGAATGTGAATCAACTTTGTCTTGCTTGTTGCGGCTCGTCACAGGGTATTAAGGGCTGGCAGAACGTGCTGGGCATCTACACTAACATGACCGAGTGGGCCAAAAACAACGAGGCCGAGCTTCCTGCCTACCGGGTACGGCGGTGGATGAGGCGTCGCTCGTAAAGCGTGGGTGTCCGTACAAAGGTGGCTGCGCAGATCAAGGAGTATCACATTCAGACAGTACAGCCGTTTCTAAACGACGCCTCATGACATTCTGCCGTTTAAGTTCCACAGTTCCCGGCTTCCCTTTGTTCAGTTCAGCATTTTTGGCACACGTGCGTGGCTTCCACTGCAGGTTGGCGAACAAGTTCCCCAACGGTATAGTGCAGGGCTCTACAGACACGGTGTGGCACAACATGCTCAGCAACAACGCGGACAGGCGAGTGGCCTCTGCGGCCCCAAGTACCAAGTGCTGGCGCTAGAAAGACTTGTGCTGTCACTCAAAGTATTCGAAGCGGGGTACGGCTATCTACGCAACCGTCTGTTGCGTTCTGCCACATTTGCAAGACACAGCTGCCGCAGATGTGACCAAAGATAGTACTCTGTCACAGATGTCGATGCTCTCTCTCTCCCTCTCTTCGTGAACGCAGGACAAAGGCGGCTTCGAGCAGCGCAGGATTGACCCCTTGCGGCTTGAGAATGAGCCCGTGTGGCGACTGGGCTACTTTGAAGGCGATGAAAAGTTGCAGAAGCTTATGCTAAGGACGCAGGTACGGTAGTGGCGACGAACTTATTGCTTGCTATGAAGCATCACCTGTTGAATATTGAATTAAAATTGGCAATGCACGCGCAGCGCACAAATTGTTGCACTCTGATCTTAGTTCGAGCGTCCTCCATTGCCCGTGGCCATGTTAATTCTTCACCAATGCTTCATGGCTTGGCAAACATGGCGTCTCCCACGTCCTCTCTGTTCAGGCCTACATGGACAACAGTTCCATGCAGGGCAACCCCGCCCTCAAACGAGCTAGCGCCATGGGCAATGTGGTAGCTGACAAGCATATTGATGCGTTGGAGCAGGCATACGGCAAGAAATTCAACACCTTCTCTTTCTCAGGTGCGTACCATCATGGACGATGATTTTGCGTGCCATCAATCATTCCGTTGCAGGGGTTGCACGGTGTACACGGTGTAGTTCGCCGATGAAGCCGCTGGTTGTGTAGGGTTGGTCGCTATTTTGAAACGTGCATTCGGTGCACACAGGGTTCCCCTCACACGGCTCGGGTGGGTTAAACAAAAAAGGGTATGCATTTGGGTGCGGGAATGTGCCCTCGTCACCACCCTGCTGTTCCCACTATGTTCTGCCATGGCACAAGCTTCTACTCATTGCAAACCGGAGAGGTCAGGGTAGTTCCTGTCTGACCATCATATGCATTCTTGTTTGATGTTGCACATGCAAACTCAGCAAGTGCACGTGCCAGGCGCGTGTATGAACGTATCCATATCTTCTATGAACACCAAATGTATGTAGTTGATACATGGCACGAGTTGGAGATCATAGTGAGAACCGGCACTCCCAGCGCAACATCCTGTTCGTGTTTCCTGTTGTATCCTACGCTAAGCAGTGGAGCAGAGACGGCGAGACCTTTCACCTCGCGGCCGGTCATTATTGATGTTTTACAGGTGGTGGCAGTTCCTATACATACGAGGTGTCCACCGCTAGCACCATGAGCAGCACAGTGTCATTTGATGTCAAGTTCTCGAAGGAGGCCGGCTTCTTCTCAGATGGCGAAGGCGAGTTCTTCGAAGCCCTTAAGATCAAGGAAGAGGTAAGTCATTTTCCGCAGAATGGTTTGCCCGTGCACGGGAGCGGCATTTGCACAGTCCAAGCATATCTTGACGTCAGCTCTGGAAGGCGGTTAACCTGCCTGGCTTCTGCTGAGTGCCGTAGTGGTTACATACTTCCACTGGTGCACGCATTTAGTGCGCGGCCTCGACACAAACGAGGTGATTATATCATTTTTGCTATTTGTTATTCTCATCAATGTTGATTGTTTTTATTGTTTCTGATGATTGTTGTAGTTGTCGTTATTGTTGTTGTTATCATTGTTATCATTACTGTTGTGCTTGATTGATATTCTATTGTGACTGTGTTGTTGTTAATGTTCTGGTGGCTGGGTAGATACCTTTGGGTATCGCGTAAGATGAGCACTACGTGCGATTCCATCGTGCCCAGCCCCCTTAACCACGCGGGTTTGACCATGCGTAACATTATCATTATTATTTATTATTTTATTATTATTTATTATTATTATTAATTATTATTGTTATAATCAATAATAATAATAATTACTATTATTATTATTATTATTATTATTGTTAATTATTAATTTTATTAATTTTTATGATTATTTTTAATTATTATTATCATTAATTATTATTATTAAAGTCAAGTATTTTGGTTTTATTGTGATTGTCATTGTGATTGTCTTTGTGATTGTGATTGTGATTGTTATTGTGATTGTGATTGTGAGTGATTGTTATTGTGATTGTTCTGGATTGTTATTGTTATTGTTATTGTTATTGTTATTGTTATTGTTATTGTTATTGTTATTGTTATTGTTATTGTTATTGTTATTGTTATTGTTATTGTTATTGTTATTGTTATTGTTATTGTTTATTGTTATTGTTATTGTTATTGTTATTGTTATTGTTATTGTTATTGTTATTGTATTGTTATTGTTATTGTTGTCATTACTGTTATGATGGGTGTTGTTGTATCCCCCAAACAGGGCCAACTGCGTGCAGTTGCGCAGCCCTGAGGACTAGGTAGGCTGCGGCAGGACCAGGCCGGCCGCCGGTCAATCCTACTGCACTTCATTACACTTGGTTCTGTTCCTCTCCTAGAGATGAGGAACGAACCGAACCTTAAGGGTGTAGCCAGGGCAGGGCCAGACCAGACCGCAGCCTAGTCCTCAGGGCTGTGCAACTTCAGTTGCCTTTACATGGGGGCGTGTAGCGCCTGTGCCTGTATCTTGTTTTGTTCGTTCAGCGCTGCTGAACGACGACAAGTCCCCGCCCGCCTCCCTGCGCTTGCTGCGTTTTTGCGTGGGTCAGCTTTTCCCTGCCGGCTACGTATTCTTATCTCCTATACCGTTTGTGTCGAGGACGCGCACCGTATGCGTGGCCCCAGCGGAAATATGTAACCAAAACGGCAGTCAGCGGTAGCCACTCAGGTTAACGTTTCTGTTGCACGTCTGTGGCCGCGGCCTATTGCCTGGTTCTGTTGCAGCAAGAGAGTACGTTCTCCTTTGACCTGTCGTTCAACAGCGGGCTGCAGTCTCAGACAGATCGGACAAGGACGGTCACTGTAACGCTCTCGGACGACGACGCGGGCGATACCTTCCTGGTCCAGGTAGGGGACCCAGACAAAACCAACGGATGCGGTACTAAAGACCCGTATGAACCTCATGATTTTGACGCGCAACACGTCACACGCCCAGTTCAGCTGATAGCCTTGGAAGCGCCTGATTAGCGTTGCCGGCCCGAGGATGTTGACAGGGCCAAGTGAGGTTAGCAGTTAGATTGTAGTTTCTGCGGTACGGCCTTAACCAGCCACGCCATCAGCGTGCCGGTGTGGTGCAAAGGCCGAATGAAGTGATGCAAAGGGAGGCCTATTGCCGCACCGCGTCAACCCTCGGTGTACAGTGTTTGGATCAACGACCATCATCATCATGGTGTTTTGCCACCTCTCGACTTGCAGATCCGGCCTGATCTTGCCTTTGGCACTCCTATCTTTGAGACCCTGGGTGGCCGCAGCAGCTGCCCCTATGAGCCCAAAACGCTTAAACGTGGAGATGCCTCGATTTCCGTGCTTGGAGGCCAGAACACCCAGGTAACACCGGTTCTGGGCGACACTGTACACCTTGGTTTCTTAGCATCCCCTGGTGGCTGGGTAGTTCGTAAGGCTGCTCCGTGCTAGCCCATCGTGCCCAGCCCCCTTAACACACGCGGGTCTGACCCAGCCTATTATTATCATTATTATTTTTATTTTTATTATAATCATTATCATAGTTTTTATTATTGTTATCTTTTTTGTTGTTATTGTTATAATTATTATAGTAGTTATTATTAAATCTATTATTAACATTATTTTATTATTATTAGCGTCCGCAGCAGTGGGGCTGCTCCTGATGACCGACAGCAACGACCAACAGACATGCCAGACTCTCTCGATCCCTATGGGATTGGGGATCGAACTAAATCGAACACGAGACCTCTCTTACAGTTTCTCCTTCCTCTGGCGGTAGATATGCTCGCCTAGCATGCTCACTGCTTCAAACCTGCAGGATAAACGTGAAGCAGGGTGATGAGGCGATTTATGAGCTGGTCATCGACAACAAAGAGTGGTACTGATGAAACGGAGTAGCGTGGCTTTTCAGGCATATACCTCTGGTATTGGCATGGCGCTTTTGGTGCTCATACCCTTCTTGCCCATGGCTGGAACGTCCACGGCTCTCTTCAGCAGGAGTCCGACATCTCGAGAACTTTGATCGTGTACCGTTTGGTTAGTTCCGAACACCCGCAGACTAATGAAACACAGATCGCACACGTGACGCCATGTCGTGCTCGTTTCAAGGGGATTGGCTTGAGCTGTTTGCCGAGTGTCTAGGAGTTTTTCTCTTGGCAGTTTTTGGCGCTGCACGATTTCAAGCCTCGCATCACCAAAATTGCGTGTCACGAACATCGTTTCTGGGTGGTGGCTCAGCCAGGCTCGGGTTTATCAGCACTCGCAAGCTCCGCGTGCCACCCCAAGCACGTATATACATGTATAATATGTACATTCGCGTTGTATGTACATGTCCTATGGCAAATCAAATGGTTCGGCATGCGGCCTGTGGGTGCGGCCAGTGCGGCGGCAAACAGCGTCGAGCTAGATAAGGTGGGTGACAACAACTGCAGCCCTTGGGACGGCATGTACCCGGCAACTCTTGGGCGCGCCGGGTAGGGGTACTAGGGTGCTTGTCTGAATACCCGGTCGCTGTTGGCCGGGTTTTTATCACCGATTAAAAGCCTTTTGCTCCGTACGTCTGGTTGGGGGCTTATGAATAGAAAGCTATTTTGGGTGATTATGCCCCAAGGGCCGATCCCACAATGTGAGCTGGCGGGGGTCAGCATTTGGATGGGCGTGCTGAACAAAACCGCTTGCTGGATGCGTAGCGGCACTTCATCCACTGCGTGATCCTGATGACTGCATACATGTTGTGGCTTCCCCTTCTCGTGCAGATCTACTTCAACATCCTGCCAGACCTTTACAGCAATACAAACGGCATGTACCTGCAACTCTTGGGCGCGCCGTGGCTCCACCCCGGTGTCATACGTGATGCCAGGCCCGAAGGCCACACAGACAAAGGCGTTGGTTAGTGCCCGGTGCAGCCCCCGCTATACCAGCGCCAGCGTCGTCATCAACCTGGAGAGCACCTGCATCAGCGGTAGGCGACAATATCTCCAAGCACGGTGAGCGCCTCATACGCATCCCTGGATATGGATTCGGGTGACGTCTAACCGAGTCGTTCGCAGTGGCGATGCTGACAACGGCGTTGAAGCCACTTGAGGGCCAGGGCCGGTGCTTGCTGTTGGTTGTAAGGTAGCGTATGCGGCAGCAGTACTCTGGCCCAATCCTGGCCGCTGGGCCGTGTACCGTATCGAGTCTCCTGGTCTTGTGGTTGCCGCGAGTTACACGCAACACACTGACATGGTGCCGTCTCACAAGCGGCCTATCGCCCCCATGTAACGAACCTACGGCTACTGACATGGTCTTGGTGTCCGGACAGGCAAGCAGGCCCGAATCCTGAGCTGCCGACCTTGCACCTGCCTTCCTGCAGGGGATACCTGGTCGTGGACCAAACTGACCTTGAACTGCTTCACGCCGTGCCCCACCGTGGAGTGGCCGCGCGCCTGGCCGCCAAGCCAGCCAATCATTGTCAACAGGACTGACGTGACCAGGCGTAATGTGAGCAAATACAAACAAATGGACGAGCCTGCTGGTGGTAACCGTGTATTGTGGCCCAAACCCTGTTTCGCCTTGCCCTTGTTACCGTGCTCGCCTACGCTCCAGCATTCAGCATGTACCTGTCGCGCACTGCACTCAGTGCACTGCGGGCTTCACATTTGTGTGCCCACCTACTGCAACTGCAGACGCTGCGCCTGGTGCTGTACAACCCGAGGTACGCTACCCAGAAGTGGAACACTCACCCGCGCTTGAGAGATAACACCACCAGTATTCAAGTCGAGTTCACCAACGTCGTGACCGGCATGGGCATCTGGAGGCCGGTCTTGAACGGAGTTGTAAGTGTTTCACAGCAGAATATGGCAGGCACGTGCTGAAATCCAACGGGAATCAGGATCTATTGGTCCTGCTGTCTTGACACCTCGGCGGACGTTGCGGAGCAGGCACGGCTTCAGCAATACGCTCAAGGGATTGTGTTTGAGAGCGCAATCCAGCTCGGAAGGCAATCCAGCTCGGAAGGCATGGCCGTAGATAGTGTCTGCCTCACGCACACTATACACACTACGATGATGCTGGCCGCGCGTTGAGCTGCCTGATACGGTCGGAAACATGCTTTTGACACGTACGTACGCAAGGCCGATACCTGCGGTATCGTTTCCTTAAAGATGCATATGTTGATCCGTCCGCATGCATAATAACAGTATTCAGAACAGCGTTTCTTCTCCTTCTGAATATGTTGATCCGATGGTTTAGAGGTCAGGTGGTGGTGTTTGGCATGTGAACTGCTCTGGAACCATACCAACGATGAGACGTTTGCACGTTTAACTTCACTCCATGCACCCTACAGAGACCAGTCAACTTTGCCTTGCTGGAAGACCCGGCGTTCGGCTACGCCTCGTTCCAGTGGTTGGCATTCCAGGCGATGGCGGACGGTGAATACCTCATGCGCTATGTCACTTACTGCGACGTCAACGTTGGAGGTGTGTTGCTTAATGCCTGTACCCTTGTGTGTGCGATCCCACATTACGTATGCACTCTGTACTGTGAAAACATAGATCATGCCCCCGCCCCCGCCCCCGCCCCCCCCACCCACCCACTCCGATCGGGGCGGCGATTGGGAGGCTCGCACAGACTTATGTAGAGCTAAGAGACTAGCTTACCGCTGTGAGGCGGGTGGTAGATCAATCGTTTGAGTCACGTACATGCTATTTGACGACGACCTGCCATAAACACCAGCATCCTCAGCGTGGCACACGGCTCAAGAGTTGAAGCAAAGGAAGGTCATTGCTTTAACAATGATAATAATAATTATTATTATTAGTATTAATTATAATTATTGTTATTATTATTATAATTGTTATTTTTTTATAATTGTTATAATTGTTATAGAAATAATAATGATGATTTTACGCATCGGTCAAACCGGCGTGTATTTCAGCTGCCGGGTCGCACGAGCATGTCCGTGAGATTACCGGTTCTTAACGTCTGCAGCAGGGGGGCTGCGCCTGATGACAGACAGCAACCACCAACAGACGTGCCAGAAATCTCTCGACCCCTATGGGGATCGAACCCGAGACCTCTCGCATGCCAGCCACCTCGAACTTATGTCGTGGCAAGGCCTCGTCCAGTGTTTCCTTCTACTGGCGGGAGATGTCATTGCTTTACTGTAGCCGGCTCTGCCAGCCTCATCGAGTGTTGCTGGTGCAACCTCCCGTGCCGCGCCTCGTAGGCGGAACCGACAGCCGATTCGAGGGCACGCCAGTGCGCGTGCTGGTGGACCGCGTCGCGCCGCTCCCCATCTCCAACAGCCTCCAACCCGACATGGTCTACATGCCTGGTGACCAGATTTACATCGACTTCAGCGAGCGCATCGACTGCCGCAGGCCCTTTAGCTTTATTGTAACCGCCAGCTACTTTAGCACGTCCTTCGGCACAGTGGCGCTGAACTCAGGTCCGGCAGTGACTGCACCGACTTCACCTGACGTGTATGGCAGAATACGCAGGGGCTTTCGCTCTTGGACCTGCGCAGTGACCTGTGCAGGCGTACTGCCCAATGGCTTGCGTTCTTGCCTTGAGTGCGTGTAGCCCCCCTTCAGGAATGCACGCCACGGTGGAGATTCTTGTCGGTCTGGACTCAACAACGTGGCTCGCCGCGGCAGCAACGGACTAACGGGCGTATACGCTGTCCGGCCTTGCTCTGCACGTGGTGCAGGCCAGCTCCAGACAATGTGCAGCGACCGGCGCATCACCTTCGGCTGGAACCCGTTCATGTTTCCGTACCGGGACTACGCGGCCGGGCAGCGGATCACCATCCTGCTGACTAATGTGCAGGTAGCCACCTATATGCCCGCCGTCCGCGCTGTGATGCATCTCTGCCCGCTGCAGCACCTTTTCCTTGTCCGGATCGGCACACTATCAACCTATCAGTTGTACACAGTATACACGGGCCAGACGCCACGCTCAGCCAGCGGTACGGCGCTCACTATTGCGGCTTGCGGCCGGTCCAGAGCCGGCTGGGCTAGGAGCCGCCTGCACGCAGATGTTGTGTTGCAGGCTGCTACCCGATACGAACCGGAGAGGTCAGGGCAGTTCATTCAGCGCCATCTGGCGTTCATGCATCAACAGTTGCACAAATTCAGCGAGTGCTCGTGGATCAGACGTGTTCACGAGCGTCTCCATAACATATCTTGCTCAAAGTCCAGGCGCGGCCGAAGTGTATCACGCAACACAGCATACTGAGGGCCCTCCAGAGCAGCATGCCGTTCATCGTCTTGCACCATCCCCCGCTGAGCATCGCGGCAGAGAAGGCGAATCCTTGCGCTACGTGGTCTACCACAACTTTAATTCACCTTGAGATCCATCAAGCAGATCTTAAGCGCATCAGCAGCATTATGTGCGCATATGCGACATACGTGTGTGCTGGCCACTCTAGACGCCCGAACTCATCGAGTGGTGGTACCCCCATGTATGCAGAGTAGCGGACGCACATTGTAGGTGCAGATGGCTAGTGATGGTGCCACCGTCACTATCCCGGATGTGTGTGTGCCCCATCGTTGCCGACAGGACTTTGCTGCAAACGCGATGGCTGGCTCCTTGAACTTTACTTTTGTCACCGGGAATGTGGAGTCCAAGGTACGATCTCGCTCCACCGTGGGTTCGGTTCAGTTGCGCTGGGCAAGCCAACTGTGTGACGAAGTCAGTACTGACCGAACTGGTGTTTAAGGGCATGCCTGGTCTAGTAAACACATAGCCTTGTCATTGCTGTCCAAGCCCTGCGTATGGTGACTGGGGCACAGAGTGTGGTGCGGAACCACTGATCGCACGTGTAACGTGTCTCCTCCGTGCTCACATGTTTGCACCTGTCGGCACGCTGCTCCCTTCTATGTAGGCCACCGTGAACCTCACGCTAACCATCACGGCAGACACCGCCTCGACGGGCCGCCGCCTTCTGACGTCCTCAATGGAGGACGTCTTCAGGCGTGCGCTGGGCCTATCTGTCAACGATACCAGCGCCCCCACAGTCACAAACATTGAGGTGGAACCGCTGCTGCAGTCGGTGGTAAGACATGACAGGGCTCAGGGCATGAACTGAAATGGCCGAGCGCACTACCGGCAACGTTGTTTTACAGGGCTACCCGTTACGAACCATTGAGGTTCAGAGTATAGTTCATGACTCCGCGCAACACACACAGCCCTCATTACACCCATGACATAGGACATGGATCTCCCCCCGCCGCTTCCCAAGCCACGAATCCTCATCCACACACCAACAAGGAATGTCAACCAAACCACAGTTGGTAGTGGGAATCGAGCCCTGCGACCTAGGGGTAGCATTAAGGATTATCAACTAATCTATACACGGCACCAGGCCTAGCACCCAAGCGACGGAAAAATAATGCATTGATGGCATCGTTATGTGTCTGTCTCTGTCCCCTTTGCTCAAAAAGGGCAGATCATGTCTGCAACCCAGCGTTCTATACCGTAGCCCCTGGTGGCTGGGCGCGCGAGCGCGCGGCGCGCGCGGCGCTCCCGTGCTCCGTGCTAGCCCATCGTGCCCAGCCCCCTTAACACACGCGGGTCTGACCCAGCGTATTATTGTTGTTATCATTATTGTTATTATCATTATTATTATTGTTGTTGTTTTTGTTATTATTATTGTTATTGTTGTTATTATTATTTATTATTTATTATTATTATTAATTTTCTTTTTATATTTTTTGTTATTATCATTATCTTATTATCATTGTTATTATCATTATCTTATTATCATTGTTATTATCATTATCTTATTATCATTGTTATTACCGTAGCCCGTGGGAGCTTGCGCAATTGGCATTTGCATGCATCGGCTGCTTGAACATCTTGCCTCGCGAGTCGCACTACACTGCGGATGGATACGGAGCTGCGCCGCAGCCGCCTCGGAGGCTGATGATGTACAGCGGGCGCTTCGGCAGTCCAGCCAGCGCTCCAGCTCAGTCCGTGTGTTAACCTTGAATGACTTGGTTGTGTACATCGGCATGATTAGACATTCTATCCGTGTAGTCCTTACCACAGTAGTAGTGTGCAAGGTCACTGCATTGGGTTGGGTATGTGCCGGCTTGTTGTATACAGGCTGTCACCTTGACAGTCCACCCTGATCAGAACACCGGTGAGAATGCGGCAGCTGTTGCGTCGCGCCTGGCCAGCATGGCGCGTGACAACACCTCCGTTCTCAACATCGAGCTGGCCAAGTACTACTCGCCGGTCATGAGGATCAGCACCCCCAAGTCATTTTTGGCTCAGCTGCTCAGTGGCACTACCAATGAAGAGCTTGCTGTGGGCAGGGCGCAAGCGCGGAAGCTGGCAGCGCCGATGGGCCTCAATGACAGGTGTGTGTGATTTGCTCGAAAGTTCGCTCCTTGTATGTGCTTTGCTGAGTTCCCCAGGTGGCTGGGTAGCTCGTAAGGCTGCTTCAGGCTAGACCATCGTGCCCGGCCGCCCCTTTCCACACGCGGTTTTGACAAAGCGTATCAATAAGGTCAGTGTTAATGCTGATGCTGATGCTGAGCGTGAATGTTCATGTTGATACAAGTGTTGATTGATATGGACATTGATCAACAACAGTAGTGATTTTGAACAACAGTAGTGATTTTGTTGTTTTTAATGTGTTTATTGTTGTGGAGGTGCTGAGTTCCCACCTCGCGCGTGTGCGCCACAATGACCTGAGGCTCTTCGCAATGGGCTCTTTAACGCGATCGCCTTGACTTAGCTGATTTCCTGTACAGAGCGCGGTTGCCTTCACCTAACGCAATTGTCTGCATGTTGGGTGTGCACGCAGTACGTTGGGCGTACAGATCGGGCGGACGCATCGATGCTGCTTGCCGTGGCCGACTGGCAATCGTTTACGGTACCTTGGCACGCCAGTTCCTGCTACTCTGCCCTTGTTTCCTTGGCCTTTCTGCAGATTTCTTGACAGTGTCAGGCAGCTTGCTGCTGCCGAGAGGGAAATGCTGCGCATTGCGGAGGAGGCCGCGTCGACGCTGCAAGAGGAGACTGTGTCTGGAGCCGTAGAGTACTCAGATGCAGCCATGGCCACCGGCATGGACGAAGGGCACGGCTCACCGGATGCCCACAGCTCCGTCTGGCGCCTGAGGGCCGGCAGTGGCCGTGACGCCGCCATCCTGACGGCCGGATTCGTGACAGCGTCGGGCATCTACGCGGTGTTGACCGTCGCCTTCCTCGTGCAGAAGCGCCGCCGCGCGGCAGCCTCGCGCAGGGTTGGCGGCAGGATGTAGCCCGCCGCGTGCGCACTAGTATACAAGCAGCCGTACTAGTGATGGTTTGAACCGTGTCGCGTACGTTTACGTTTGCGTTTACGTTTTCTACGCTTACGCGTTTCACATTACTAGAGCTCACATTGTCAAATCAGCAACCGACATCCTGCCCTGGAGTTGGCGGCGCTCACGCACCCACTGCTGAATGAGAAGGGACTGTATACGATTGCGTATGTTGTGCTTTTTGCATGTGTTATGCAGGTGACGTGCGGCTGGCGTACGGTGTCGTACAGAACACTGACACCGGTTGATGACCGCAATATGCTGCAGGGCTGCTGCGTGCCGTTTTTTACCTTGTTGGCCGCACTGCGGGTTTGACGGCTAAGTCCCATGCTGAAGCCGTGCATCCGCTGCCGTGCTTGGCGTGAGCGATGTCGTCATTGCGAGTCTGAGATAGCTGTTTTTGCGCACATGCCCGTTACTGCGTGCAGGTTGTTGCGTCTTGTCCGTACCTCGCTGTAACCCTGTGTTTATCTGTCGTTATGCCAGATGTGTAAGCCAGGTCCGGTGGCCGTTCAATCAGATTCAGCAGGCCTACCTCGCAGGACGATTTTCCGGTGTTTCGGGGGTTCGGCGGTTTGGGGATGTGGAGGTTCGGGCACTGAGCTTTGTCTGCATTAAACTGCTGCGTGTTAGGCTGGTTTGTGGGCAGGCTAGGTGCTCCCTGCTGTCAGTGAAGCGATTGTGCGTTGCGAGTTGTAATCCGCCCTTACGGCTTTTTGGCTTGCTTTCCATCGGTTGTTCGATGATTCAGCGGCCTTGGAGGACGAGTTGTCGGTGTTTCGGGGGTTTGGGCGTTCGGAGGTTCGGGCACTGAGCTTTGTCTGCATTAAACTGCTGCGTGTTAGGCTGGTTGTTTGTGGGCAGGCTAGGTGCTCCTGCTGTCAGTAAAGTGATTGTGCGTTGCGATCGAGTTGTAATCCGCCCCATGGTCTTATGGCTTTTTGTCTCCTTTTCGGCACCTCCCGCCAGTCGAACGAAAAACGAACAACTGGACGATGCATTGCCACGAATAACAATAACAATGACGATGATAACAATAGCAGCAATAACAGTAATGATGATGATAACTACAATGATAATGATAACAGTGTTGCGCATGGTCAAACCCGCGTGGGCGGGCCGCATAGCCGGCGGCATCTCTCGGACGCCGCCTCTTGGTGCCACGAGGGGCCTTCTTCTGTGCTGGGCCTGCGGGCTGGCGTTGTCCGGCGGGCCGTTCAGGGTACCTGCGGAGCCCGACAATGGTGTGTTAGGCTCCACCCTGAGGTCCCTCAGTGTCGGATGATAACAGTTAGAGTCATTCTTATGATAACAACATTTACTGGTGCATTCATTGATATGATTATGATTATTGTGATAGCAGTAGTGACACGAATAGCAATCATAATCGTGATTGTAAAGTATAAACCATCGTAGTGACAACAGTAAGTAGTTACTGGTACGCATGGGTGACATCGCCTCGATTAAAGGGGCTGGGTACGCTGGGCCTCCCGTACGTAGTGCGGGAGCAAGGCCTTACGAGTTACCCAACCACCGCCATGCGCCAAACGTAAGGGGGGGTCCCAATGGGCCCGCACCCAGGCCTGCCTAGCCAGGGGGCCCAATGCCAGCAGCTAGCTCGGTGGGGTTCGCGGTGCCGTTGGCCGTTGCCAGCCGGCTCAAGTTGGCGGCGCAGACGGATGATGGTTCCAGCAGTCTGGGCGGCGGCCAAATCATGGAGCTCTAGTCTGCAGGCTCTTGCAGCGGCCCTGTACACCCCAAGGTTATGGAGGTTTGCCCAGGTTGCTGCCGGCGAGGTGTTCTTACTTCAAGTAAGAACCTCGCGAGTCGCGTGCTCTTGTCCTGGACAACGCGCCGTTTCTTGGATAGGAGTCCAATACCCTATCTGACCCCGTAGCTGGAAAGTGCAGCTAAGACAGTCGGTCACGCGCGCGAAGAGCCGGCCCTACCCCGTCACCTACCGGCTACAGGCCAGCAGTGCACGCTGGCTGGCGCTGAGTTGCGGCATGTCTGGAGCGGCCCGCTGGACAACGCGTGGCTACAGGCCCAGCACAGGGCAGCACAGGAGAATGCCCCTCGCTCGTGGCACCAAGAGGCGGCGCCCGGGAGACGCCGGCGGCTAGGCGGCCCGACCTGTTCCCACACCCTGGTGGCTGGGTAGATACCTACCCTTTGGGTATTGTCGTAAGATGAGCACTACGTGCGAGTCCATCGTGCCCAGCCCCCTTAACACACGCGGTTTTGACCATGCGTAACATTCTTATTACTGTTATCATTATTGCGGCATGTGTCGTACAGTCGCTGTTGAACTTCGCTGGCAAGCCTTGGCAATGGCACAGACAGACACGCGTATGTTGCACGTACATCCAAACCACAATATACACAGGTCTGGTTGTGCATGCGACCAGACCTAGCATAGGGTGCAGGGGGCATAACGATACAAGTCACAAGTAAGGGCACGACCAGCACTGCAGGGGCGACAAGAACACAATCACCGTTGCGACATGAACACAATCACCGTTGCGCAGGCCAATCGTGGGCACCGTATCTCGTTAGGCGGGCAGCAGGTCACCCCGGTTACCCCGGCCATCACATCTTAGGCATACGACAGGCTAGACGGTACTGCGTGCCGCCACCAGCAGGAGCAGCAGCTACTGGGTTTTCGGGGCTTTGGATCCGGGGCTTTGGCCATTTGGCCATGTACGGGAAACGGTTGGTCCACAAGTTGCGCTGGTTTAGGGACGAGTATGCACTGGTTTAGGGATGAGTTGAGCAGGTTTAGGTGCAAGGAGGCACAGGGATGCGGGGATTTGGGAAGGACTGGTTTAGGGATGAGTTTCTGGGTTTTAGGGATAAGTGTGAAGTGTACTGCCGCTGGATTCCACAGCCAAAGCCCCGGATCCAAAGCCCGAAACCCAGTAGTGGAGCAGCAGCAGCAGCAGCAGCAGAAGTGCTGGTCCCTGATTCATGCATTACAAGAGCGGCCCTCCCTGGCCAGGATGCCCTGCCCTGTTCGGCCCTGCGCTGCGTGCCCAAGCTGCTCCCGAAGGTTGCCAGTCGCCTTTGGATTTACGTGTCCATGACATGTATTTGGAATCGCCTAGTGCTTCAATACTGATGCAACTGACGGAGCCATTGGCACCCTCTGCCACTCCGCTTAACTCGCGGGGTCACATCAAAGCGCCGCACCAAGGATGTGTCGTCGTGTGCACGCTCATCATCAGGCATACGTGCACAATCGATCATCATGATTCCTTTCGTATGCTTGCACGGTCTCGGCATCTACTGCGCGGATGGAGCGTCAGCCGCATGTGATTGGACGTGCGAGCAGCCGTACACGTTGTGCTGACCTTCTCCCGCCGCGCCAGTGCCACACCGCCGCCGCGCAGGTTGCCACCGCACATGGACGTTCAAAGCTGCGAGGTCGCTGACAGTACGTGTTCGGCACTGCCTTGACGCATATGGTCATCATATGGTCATCATCATGATGCGCGCTATGGCCCGCGCCCGGCGGAGCAGACCGTGTACGGTACGCAAGGATGACATGCTGCCCGCGGCGGTAAATGCCTCGCTCGAGGGACAAGATATGCATGCGCGCGCGATCGCCCGTTGATTGGGCCACGGCATACAACGCCGAAAAGAACGAAGAGGCAAACACTATCAACACCCAAGACGCAGCAGGCATGCCGCGTAGCACAGTACGCATCGTACGGCCGGGTACGGCAGGTGCAGGGAAAGGCAGTTGACAAACTGAAACATCCACACCTAGCGTCAGCAGGCATGCCGCGTAGCACAGTACGCATCGTACGGCGGTACGGCAGGTGCAGGGAAAGGCAGTTGACAAACTGAAACATCCACACCTAGCGTCAGCAAGCCACACAAAACCGGCAAAGCCGCGCAAAGTGCAAGCACAGCGACCGGACGTACGACGGTCGGAACGAACTGATGCCGCGCATCGGGACGCCGTACTAGAGTGATCTGATGAGCGAGCAAGGTCGTCCTCGTACACGGGAGTGCATGTGCAGGCAGGCAGCGCCTGTGTACTGCGGCACGGCATCGTCAAGGGCATCTTGATCAGTGCGGTTGGGTGACCGGTACTAGGCATGGACGTGGCCCATCCCAGGGCCGGGGCCAGGGCCGGGGGGCGCAGCGTCCCAGATGACCCCCTCCCAGCAGTCAAGCAGGGTGCTGTTAGCGCACATGGGCCCCAGCCAGGTAAAACCAGGCCTGCACGTGCGCGGCTGTGCCATCAGGCGCGGGCGGCACACCGGCCGGCTGTGCGAGCGGCGCCTCACAGGGGCCCCCGTGCCGGTCTGCCACCGCACGTTGTCGTTCATGTCGTACAGCGCAAAGTTGCCGTCGTCCGTCAGGCGCCCCGCGACGGGCCGGGCGCTGGGCTCTGAGGTGCTGGTGTTTGCGGCCCAGCGGTCGTGCGGTCGGCCTTGAACATGACCAGGTTGCCGTCTAAACTGGAGCGTGACGTAGTGCGGCTGCGCCGTGGACGGGTGGTACGTGTTGGACGCCCACAGGGCCCTGCAGCAGCGCAAGGAGGAAGCAGCCGCGGGCGAGGCGGATGGGCGGCGCCTTCACGATCAGCGCCGCAGCGCCAGCAAGAGCTGAGCAGAGCTGTCGTGTCAAGAGGCCGTCGACACGCATGAAGCGGGTCGGGCGGGGGCGGGGGCGATGCGGGGTGTGCACATGACAGCCAATCTGGGCGCGCAGGACCCAGAGCGCGCTGCTGCCGCCGCCGCCGCATAGACCAGGCGTTTGCGGCGTGTGCGCGCACACAGTAGGTATTGCGCCGCCCCATCGCGTAGGGCGCCGTACCTGCCGGACAGGATGCCATCGTACAGCACCAGGTTGCCGTCCTTCTGCATGGACAGGCTGAAGCGCCCGTCCGGGCTGGTTAGGTACTCGCCCTCGTCGAGGTGCTGCGCCACTACCAACTGGCTGCCTCTGGGCACTTCGTCGTCATTGGAGGTATCCGGCCTGCCGCCACTCTTCCTGCGGTACGAAACCAGGGCACAGCGGGCACAGGCCGGCCACAGAAGCATGCAGCATGTCAGCAACGCAGGTCGGCGTCGGCGTTGGAAAGGGAGGGGGCGCGCGCGCGGTGGCGTGGCGCAAGGGCACGGGCCGTCCATGGCATCCGCCCTTGTGCTGCCGTACACCTACGCATGTGCGTTGGTGTACGGCAACCAACGCACATGCGTTGGTTGGGCTATTGCCAACACGTAAACATCCATCGACGTAAGGGTTGTCACCCTCTCTTCTTGTGCTGCAAGACCGGGAGCGGCACGTCGGCACCCATTGGAGACACTTGGCAGCGCTGAAAGGTATGGTAGACGTGCGCGCAGCAAAGTGCGGCCGTGCGCCAGGGTGCGTGCGTAGTGAGACCTAGGCCCGTACATACATGCCGCGCCACCTATAGTTCGCTCCTGCCCCGCAGAGCCGTACATGCAAGAAAGCTAGGGGCCACATGGAAACGGCCAAAGAAGCGACTCACAGCGTGACCTTCTGCAGCTTCTGGCCGGTGGGGGGCACCGCCTTGCCGTCCGTGTCTGCCGCCTGCACCCCGTCCGGGGTGTTTGTGTTGATGACGTTGAGCGTGCTGCCGTTGCTCAGCTTGATCTGTGCCACCTTGATGTAGGCCGACACCTCAGTGGGGATGAAGCTGACGCCAGTGGCCGTCAGCTCGCCCTCGACGGTGATCTCCTGCTCGGTCTTCTGGCTCAGGGCCTGCGCCACGTCCTTGGCCTGCCGGTCGTAGTTGCTGTTGCCTGCCGCGCGCGCTCCACGTCCTCCTTGGAGTACGACGCATTGGCGTTGATGCCGAACCAGCTGAGCAGCGGCACGTCGAAGCCGCCGCCGTACTCCTGCTTGGCCCTGCTGTACGTCTCCCGCTCGGACGCGCTCATGTTCTCGGTCAGGTTACTGTCCAGGTCATGATGTCAGAGGTGGTGACGGCCCGGAGCTTCATCGTGAAAGTCAGCTTGGCGGAAGTGCCGATCTGCACCCGCGCGCCCACGCTGCCGGTGGTGGCGTAGCCGGTCTGCACGTCGGTGGCGACGTAGTTGGCGTTGTCGGCCTTGAGGCCGCCCAGCTTGACCATGCTCAGCTTGGCGCCGACGGCGACGCTGCCCATGGAGAACTGCTTGCCCCCGCCGGCCTTTGGGACAATCGTGCGGTCAGTGGGCCGCGGTCCGGGCGTGGGCGTGGGCGTGGGCGTGGAGCCTGCGGCAGGCAGAAGCGGCAGCGGCAGCGGCGGCGCAAAGCGGTGCACGGTTGACGTCAGGGCCTGCCCTGGACCACCACCAGAGGGATCACATTCGGCTTGGCTTTGGTCGCAATTTGGCTTTACGTCTGATTGCATGTATTGGTAGCACCGCCATGCATTAACTAAGCACGGTCAAATGACGTAAAGAGGCCTGGGACGCTCTCCTGTGATGCATCCATCACCAACCAGTGCGACCACTGCCCGCACAAGCGTGCGGCGGCGTAGCCTGGGCGCAAGCGGTCACAGCGCGGGCCTTGGTGCGGTGGCGACGGCCTACCCGAAGCCCCGAGGCGGCACGACGGCCGGCACGGTGCCGTGCACGCATGCATGTGCACGCGCAGCACGTGCGCCGGGCCGCGTGATCATGCATAGCATGTTTTCATTCCTTCATGAAACGTGATGCATGCAACACCAAGCTTGGTAAGCACCCTCTGCCTGCCTGGTGACAGGCAGTGTGTCAAGGCTGGGGCCCACCCTAAGCGCCTGGCGGTCTGACGCCCGCCCCGTCCAGTCAGTGCATATGCGCGGCCGTCCGGCGTTGCCCCTACCGCCCTACCCCACAGGATGCCAGCCACCTTTGGTTTCACCCCTAACGACTTCTTATGCTATTGAGGTGTAAATGATTGATACATCAAACAAAACTAAACATAGCTTAACAACCAATAGCTTAACAACAGTGTATACGATGGATTGACGGCATCCATTGGCGCCCTCTGCGCCCTGACCACACACCGCGCAAAGTGCGCTGCGCTGCTAACCACTTGAAAGCACCCGGCACCCCAGCAACCCACGCTTCGATACGCGCACCCTTGAGCTCGCCCCGCCACGGCAGCTCACCAAATCCATTCCGCACACGCTGCAGGCCGAACTTGGCTGCGGCTTCCTTCTTCATAACCTCGATTGTCTCCCCATCGTTCTCCACTTCCCAGATGCTCCAGCCGTCGGCGCGCTCCGCGTAGTCGTAGGGCAAGAAATCCGTACCCGGGGCTGTTGCTCTTGCCGAAGTCGGGGCCCCAGGAGTTGCGGAACTTGAACAGCCTCTTTGGTCGTCGTAGCCCACGAACAGCACGCAGTGGCCGCCGATGTTGGCTTCACCACGAGGCGGCATCTTGACCACGCCACTGCTCATGACGTCCGGGTCGTACAGGTTCTTGTAGCACGTGAAGCCCAGGATGACGGGGGGCCCCCGCGGCGAGCGCGGCGCGCAGCGAGTCCGTGTCCGTGGCGACGCGCGTGGCGCGAATGACCTGGTAGTCCATGGCGGCCTCGTACGCCTCCGTGGAGGGCTTCTTCCAGAACTGGATGCTGCCGGTGCCCTTCTCTGCGTAGGGCCATAGGGCCTGCAAAGGGTAAAGCGCAGGGAGGGTGGGGTGCGGGGGAAGCGGGTGGGACAGCGCGCGGGAGGGGGGACGATTCCAGCGCCCGGAGTGTGCGCGTGTGGTGCGAGGGAGGGCTGCCGCGACGTGGTGGCGAGAGCGAAGTGCAAAGGCGCTATGACACGGGTCTTCGCCACCGGGGATGCACGCCATTCCGCACGGCCGCCGGCGCCGCGAAATGATGGACTGAAAAGGGCGGTGCAGTGCACAGAGCAGCCACCAGCGGCGGCGGCAGCAGCAGCAGCAGCAGCAGCGCCTGGGGCTGTGGCGGCGGCAGTAGCAGGCAGGAGGGCCACCGGCATTGGCAGAGGCAGACGCAGCGGGTGCCTCATCATCGCTTACGGCTGAAGCGGTTGCACTACAGGGCAGGACCACGACATATGCCGCAACCCTTATGCGCGCGCAACCATTGAGGATTGAGCCACCCTGCATCGGGCCCCCGCGCCGCTAATGCGCCGCCGTACGCCGTACGCGGGCATACGACTCACCGCCGGCGCGGCGCCGTAGTATTTGAGGCCGAAATCGCCGTGGAAATGTAGGTGCCCGTGTCCGCAGACGGGTCCTGCTTGTCCACGTCGACGCGGCTAACGTAGTACACGAAGCGCTGCGAGAGCTTAGAAAGGTTCGAATTGGAGATCGATCGCGTGCGCGCGACGTACTCCATGGCGGCCGTCGACCCAAACGCGACGCAGGCGCCGACGTTGCCCTGGTTGGGTACATCGCCCCAGCCCACAGACAGGTCAACGATCGTCGGCAGGCCGACGGGAGGGCTCGACACCGCCACCTTCATGTGGCCCCGGACCTGGGACTCAGGCTGGGCCTGCCAGTTGAGCTTGGGCAAAATCGACATCCTTGCGGTGTGTGCGCTTGGCAGGCTTGTGTCAGGTGGGTGGTGTGCTTCGGCGAGGTAGGTGGATGGGCGTGCGCGCCTGCTTTGAGAGGGGGCGGTGACGGTCAGGGCGCAGGCAGCACAGAGCGCTGTGTTTATGAAGAGCACTAGGGCAGGTCACTGAATGGCCATTCGGCGTGCTTTGCAGGTGACGCGTCCGCAGCCACGGAGGCAACCGCCGTGCTGGTGGACGATGCTGGCAGGTGTCGCCCTCTCGCAGGCATGTTCAGAGAGTGCTGTCCCACGGCGTGTGCAGTTGCAAAGCGTGTAGAGGAGCATTGGTTCCAGGTGCATCGCTGCAGCCCCGTGTCCTTGGCGTTAAGCACCAGCGCAAGGAACTCGCACATCGCGGCCACACAAGAACTCTGGCTGCCACCAACAGCGCAGAGTTTGCGCCAATCCATGATCCATAAACACTGCTCAAGTGCACGCCCCTTGGGCCCTGACAGCAACTCGGCTGATGATTTGTCCCGCAGACTGCGACACACAGTGCCGACAGGCCGGCCGTTTGCGCAGGACCCACCCGAACCCACCCCACCTTGCAACTGAACGCAGGTGCTACATCGGGGCAGCGGCCGGATCAGTCCTCAGTGCACAGGCGTGTAGAACTTGCGGTCTCTGACACCGACTGTCGGAGGTGGCGAAAGGCGTTGTAAGGTGACACGCTGGAGAGACGATGGAGAGCGCTGTGGTGCTGTCACAACACACAAGCACCTATATAGAGTGGGGTTGTCGAACCGGGCGCAGCCACCTGCACACAGTAACGCCCGGCCCGGCGTCACTCCAACGTGGCGAAAGGTGTCCAAGTAGTTCGACAAGCTCCGCCAAACGGCGGAGGTACGGTCAGTCGCCTGGCAGTTGACCCCACAAGTCACAACGAAGGCCTGAGTGCTCCATGGGTGCCCAGCAGCCTCACCTGTGGCTGGTGTAAAGCGCAGACCAGTATGCCTGCTTTGCTGCTCCAAAGCCAGTGCGGTCCTGGCTAGCGTGTGTGCGTGTGTGGCGGGGGGGGGGGCGGGGGAGGCGAATCATCTGCGGCATGCGGACGGTTGGTCTTCACACATCTTTCCTCTTTTCGATCGACAGCCGAAAAAACCCCGCTTGGCAAACCAATCCAATCGTGCTGATGATGGCGCCACCACCACGGCCGCCTGACCCGTGAAAGAAGCGGGGTACTCATCCACCAACCACACGACAGCAAGAGCGGGAGGCTCCGGTTGGTGTGACACCCCGTCGCCCCGGCAGTTGATGGCGAATGTCTTTATCCGTACCTCGCCTCCCCCACACTTGTGTCGACAAGCCCGCCCGAAGCAGGCTCGTCCTCAACTCTCGAGGGCGTGAAGTCCATTTACTTGCCAGCAATAGTCGGCAGTCAGACGCAGCGCAACCATGTTAGCACAGCCGATGGTGCAAGCAGCAGCCGCGAACTACCTGCACCCTTACTGATACGTCAAGCAAGGACGACGTTGCAGCCACGCTTGGGCCCCCTTGGCCACTCGGAGTCGCAGGTGGGGCTGTTCTTTTGATATGTGGCCAAGCTCCATATTCGTGCTCCGCTGTGGCTGATGCGCTCGGGCCGGCGTGTAGCACGGTGACGATGATGCCGTGCCCCGCTCCGGAAAGCCGTCGAGCGGCGAACGCTCCTCACAACGCAACGTGATTTTTCACGGCAGTGCTGCATGCCAAGCAGCGCGGGCTGAAGGCGTCTGCAGACGGTACCATAGATGTGCGTGCGGCAACAGTGCCAGTTCGTGTGGCTAGCCCGGCGGGGGCCGACGGCGCAGGGCCCGCAGAGGTCCTAATGCTGCATGCAGGCATGCAGGCATGCAGCGTACCATGCTTGACTGCACATGTGATGATAGTGGCGCAGCCATGCACAGCACCAGCTCAACACCCCGCCGTCCTTGCATTCCACCCGCCCTGCATGCCGTGCAGCTACACGGCCTCTTCCGTCCAACCCCTAAGCAACATGTCGAACCGCGACCCGTCGGCGCCGGCCCGTTTCCGGCCGAAGCTGAACTGGAAGGCGCAGGCACCTCATGAACTGGACAAAGGTGGCTTCAAGCTCATGACGACGTCCGGCATACCCGCCGACCTCCCCAAGCACGTGGACCTTGCCCAGGGCTGGGGCGATATTAAGGACCAAAACCCCGTCGGCGCATGTACGGCGTTCGGCACGACGGCTGCGATGGAGTACATCGCACGCGTGAACGGCCTGAAGGACGCCATGAAGCTGTCGCAGCGCTTCGTGTACTACGTCAGCCGCGTTGACATCGCTAACCTGCCTCCCGATGACGACGATGGCACCTTCATCTCCATGCGATCATCGCGCTGCGCGAGAAGGGCGCCGCAACAGAGGTGCGCCGTCCAGAGGGTGCCAGCCACCTTGGCTTTACGTCTGATTACATGCATTGGCAACAGCACCAAACCTAATGAAATGACAGCAACCACTGTCACCTTCCGCTCCGCGCGCCGTGCGCACCGTGCGCAACGGCCCTCGGTGGCTGCGCATGCCGCCTTACGCCACGGCTTGCCACGCACGCGATACGCTGTGTACGGCAGGGAACTGCAAGCCGCCAGCACATCGGGCTCCAGCAGCAGAGGCTGCCGATGGATTCGGCCACTACATCAGTATTGATGTGAATAGGTTATTTCCAAGACATTGAGTTGCACGTTGGGCCACCGTCACCGTGCGGTGACTAGAACGCCCTGTGACAGCAGCAGCACCCCAGCCTCCCGTCAGCCATGTGATATAGTTAGTCTCTGTGGCGTTTATGCAGCCTGCTCGTGCCGGCCGGCCTTTGCCTCCCCGCGCGCTCCGTGACGGTCCTCCGCTATCCTTTTGCGCGCGGCAAGCGCGCGCCGCGGGTCCTGCTTGTCCTGCGCTGCGCATGCGGCGTGCATAGCCGGGGGCATGCATGCATA